>VYZM01020332.1:132380-167540 GCA_013398915.1 Dromas ardeola
AGTGTTAAATGTTCGCACTTTTGACATAATAGCTGGCAAAGACTGGAGATAAAGTCTAAAATGAGTTTAATAAGATTGACATATTTTGTTTTTAAAATAAACTTATGTAAATGTGAAAGAGCTCACACACTAAAATAAAATGGAGACTTAAAGGGATTGCAGGGCATTCCCAAGAAGTCTGTTCTACATCAACTCAGGGTGAGTTGTAGCTAAGCAATTCCTTACAGGTATTTGTGTAAATTATTCTTAAAACCTCTGGGATTTAAAAAATAAGTCATGTTTCTGTATTCTCCCTAATGTTTTCTACATCTCTGATCACTGTTGCTGTTCCTGTCCAAACCATTTCTTTTCTTCCTACACCCTCTTGAAGCGCTTGCCGGAGATGGTGCAGCACGTGCTGGGTGAGGCCCCAGCCCCTCTCGAGTCCTGTGGAAAGATTGTTTTGGGCCTTGAGGACTGTACACTTCCCTGGTCATCCTCCATGGGGTACTGTCTTTCACACACGTATGACAGTCACTTCTAAGAGTGATCCCGTCCTTAAATCCTGTCATTAGGACAACCCTCGAGTCAGTTAAACATTTCTTATGGAGTTGTTGAGTGCTGTCTGGTCACCTGCAGCTTTCCTGATTGAATTGTGGTCTGTTTTTCATTTGGATCATTCTCCCAGTTTAGAAAGACAGTTTTGAACTCTTCCTACTTTCTTCCACTGTTATTTTAGTTTCTCCCAGTTCAATACCATTTGTAAATTTAAGAAGGACGTTCTGTATCCGATCATCCAAATAGTTAATGGAAATACTGAATTGTAATGGACAAGGGACATAAAGCTGCAGAAAATCAATTAAACCGTCTTCCATATTTGCTGGCAACCCACTATTAACTTTTCCAATCTGTTGTTCAATCCCCTTATTTCTGCAATACTTCAAGAGCTTGCTTGTGAGACTATGAGAGGAGCAAGGTTCAGAGCATCGGTCAGTCCAGCAGAGAGAGGATTCTCTGCTATCTGCGTATTCTCCTATAGAAAGACATTAGGACTATGTGACATATTTTGTTATAGAGGTTTTCCGTGTTTTTCTCCTGCTTTTTCTGCATAGGTTTTTATTTTAGTTACTTTTTTTTCTGGAAACTGAAGTTAGCTCGACTGTTACTCCATTTGTCATAGTCCTTTTTCCCCACTTACTATGGCTCAAAGATCGCCAGAGCAATACGCTATAGCTGGAGTATAATTAAAACTCTGTCTCACCTGTGCTTTTCTGTCTCTACCCTTAATTTTTACTACTTCATCATCAGTGTGGGTTTGGGGGGTTTGGTTTTTTGTTTGTTTGTTTAGGGGTTTTTTTTGTTGTTCCCCCCCCCAATATGCAGTAATAGTGAACTTCTAAAAAATTGAAGACTGAACCAAATATACAAGGTGTTTCTGCTTTGTCAGGAACATGGAGTTTTAAATTTTTTCTTTGGGTGAGAGAACTCTATTCTTGGTCTGCTTTTTACTATTAATATACATTAAAAGCAGGAGGAAAAATATTTTTAATATTGCTAACTAATTGTATATAATTTTGTACTGATTTGTTCCCCTATTTGTTGGTTTTATTTTATTCACATTAATTTCCCCTTCAGCATTCTTTCATAAGTTTCAGGTTATGTATTTTCTATCTTTTTTTTTCATATAGGTTAGTTTGAGCTTGTGTCCTTAATATTATTTCACTGAGGACCTGTCACTTTCCTGAACTAATTTTTTGCTTGAGAACTGCTTCCCACGGGAAGCAGTAAGTACATTAAAATCTGCTTTCCTGGAGACCGTTGCATTCTCCTGTTATCACTCTTTCCTCACTGTTGGTGAGTTTTTCCATTTCATGAGCACTTGTTTCTTTCCACTCTTACATTTTTAAACGGTTTCTACCAATTGGTTAGAAGCAAACCTAGAAAAGCCCCCTTTATTTTGTTTTCCGCGCTGCTTGTTTCCAGCACATTCAAAGGTGTAACTCTTACTCCTGCTTGGCTCCATTCTCAGTAAATGTCTGCATAGTTTAAATATGCCATTAAGACAATGATCTATCTTTATGTGATTGGTAATTATTCAAATAAAGCTCTTACCACCTTCTCCCGGCTTGATTGCTTATGTCTCTTCCATTTCCCTTCCTTAACTTTTTTCTATTTTTTTTTTCTTTGCTTTAGCCTTAAATCAGAGACTTTCTAGGGGCCATCTCAGAGTGCATTCTGAACCTTAGAGAAGGTCTACATATTTGTTATGCTAGGCAACATCTTTCTTTTCCTTTCCAGAAAATGCTATCTCCTTCATGTAAATTCTAATTATGCAAATTATCACACAGCTCTGTTTTGTTAATTAAAGACATGATTTTTGTGGACTTCAGTTCCTTTCAGTTACCATATTGGTGAGGACGCAAAGTGACAACAAAAAAATTGTGTAATTTGTTTAGTGATATGTAAACAGATGAGTTAGTTGTCTTCAGTTATTAACAAATGAAATGGTGCTGATTAATTAGGTACACAATCTGCATTGTTTCCTGTGAAACCAACCTGTATAAACCCATTACTATATCATGCAATATATTAAATAAGTGTCATTTTACAATGAATATTTTAAAACTTAAGCTAATATTCCATTAAAGTAATATGAAAATTACAAAGCTGCATAAAGTTTATATTTATTCTTTTTAAGTAGTTTTTATTCCCATTGTGCAGAAAAGGATTCATTTTAGATGAAAAGGATTCATTTTAGATGAAAACCAATAAAACATGCTTTTGTCTTCCAGTATCTCACTCAAAAAATGAACAAAGCCATAAAATCAAGTACTAGAAATCTTGCCTTTGATACCAATCAACCAATTAAAAAAGTTATTCTCATTAGCAAAGGAGAGTATTTCTTTGGGATTAAATACAAATGTAAAACAAGATTAAAATATATTTTTAAATAATACCTACTGATTCTATTTTCTCCATATCTTGTAAACAGGTTTTATTCGCAAAAATAGAATGTTTTAACAGCATTGCAGCTTACTATTCTACTTTTAAGCTTCATTCCAGTCTCTTAATTTCTTTAAGTAAATATGGAAATACACTATGGCTATTAATAAAATTCATTTAAATTTGAAAAATAAATAAGGAGCAGAATTCTACCATGTGTTTTCCTTTACCCCCAGTATCACTTTTATGCACATGAGTTATGCCATAACGGCCATTTACAACCTTCTGATTGACTACCAGCAGTTCAAAAAGGATTGCAAATCTCCTTGGACTATAGCCAAGCATTTTATATAATTTTGATACTAGAGGAAAGATATAGAATGTTAATTTTTTTTTCTTTTAGAAGCTTCAAAATACGCAGAATTTTAGTTGCTTATTAGCAGACCATATTTGCTGTCCACTAATTCTTTGTATTGCATGTAAATGGCATTGGTGTACAAAGGTACATGATCACATCACATCACAAAGGTGATGTACAAAGGGTGTTGAGGTAGGCTTACATGCATAGAGCTGTATCGCCAGATCCATAGTTAATGACATACATCAGCTCTTCATAGCGAAAGGTACTTTGGGGGAAAATAAGAAAAAAAACAAGGGAGAATGTGGGAAAAAAAAGGTAAGGGGAGGCTGCCATTGACTAACTGGAGAAAAAAGTGATGGGGTCCCCGATGAGCCTCCTCATCCTCCTCTGGGTGTTCTCCCCTCTACAGTATGTGACAATGAGAAAGAAACTAAATTTTGAGTTTCTCTAATATAAACTAAGCCCTACAAAATAAAGGGCAAGACAGTTTGGGGATTGGAGGGGAGAAGGGGTGATTCTCACACCAGTGGCAATCGCTTCCCAGGAGAACCTGTTGCAACAACAGGTGAAGGCATGTAAAGCCCTGTATAACGTTGAGCGTGTAAATGACAGCTGCTTATGTACAGGATGCTGGTATGTGTAATACCTGTTGTCTGTGGATACAACAACTGTGTGTAGATAGGCAGCTGTATCATACAAAGGTATTGTCTTGCCCTGGTAAGACTGAGCATGGGCTGCTCCACTTGCTTTGGTTCAGCCTAAGGAACTACGTCCCTGCATACGCACAGAAAATTCAGTCCACTGAGATGAAGAGAGTAAATTAAAAATGTCTAGAAGCCCAAATTAGAATTCTTACTGCCACTTTGCATTTTGATGCCATGTCTCTTTTTCTTCCAAAAAGAAAATTGTTACAATTCTCTCACTTTATTTTATGCTTTTGTAATAGCTCTTGCTGCATCCAACCTGGAATTAAACCTTAGCAGTTCTATGGCTATAATAAAAGTAAGGTTTATTGCCAGCTAGTGTTTCATCTGCTGGCTAGATGACTAGCTGTGCACCAGCTGTATAATATATTCTGTAAGGATATCATCATCACAGCACTTCACTCTTGCATCTCATACACCCACCAGGAAACCTGTTTTATCTTGTGCTCCGAGCAAGGAATCCAAATGAGATGTCTTAAGGAAAAGTAAATAAGAATATTAGGAAATATTAAAGAGAAGCAGTTCAATTTCTAGCATGTTGCTGTGAGTGGTTTTGGACAGGAATGGGATGAGAACTCTCATAAATCTTTAGGATCTGATGATGGGCTGCTCTTGGCCCAGCTCAGTCGAAGAATGGCCCAGCGCCTGGCTTTTAGCCACTCCTCTGCTGGCTTCTCCCCTGCATGATTCTGGCTGGTTCCTGTCTTATGTCAGAGAAACCCCAGTGCTGCTCTAACTTAATTCTACATCTTTGGAGGATTTTTCTGGCAAAAGGGATCTCCAGAACATATGGGCAGGGCCGTGACTCTTCCTATAATGGGGCAGGAGAACTGCAGTACAACAGCAGCTCTGCTGGTGCTAAACCGTCTGGCAACTCTTCCATGCAAAGAGAAGGGGAAAGGGTAAGCGCTCACTGGTCTCCCAGATGTGCACGGCCACAGTGATGGCCAGGCTGAGGACTTTTTGCCCGAAGAGCTAAAGAAGGACTGCAATAGGTACAGGAGGTTTATAATAGATTAAGTTAGTGTCACAGAATTTATTCTTCTTTTGTTGATCATTCTGCCAAAATTAAGATATTTGGCCTAGTATTTTTTATGCTTCGAATCATCTTCAAGTAAATTTTATTTAGAAAAAGAAAAAAAAAAGAAAAATTTCAGATAAAACTATGTTTCTGATTAGCTTTGCCTTAAATAGCCCTAGTTCCCAAGTCTCACAGTTCTTCTTGCTTTCAGCAAATATTTGAGAAGAGCACAGCCAAAGTGTGCCTCAACTGTAGTGCTGTTCCTCTTACAGAATATTAAGCCATTTGTAGTCTGTTAATTCTGCAGTTGAAGTCGAAAGGATTTTTTGGCAGTGGATATGAAGATTTCAGTCGTACTGATGGTGTATGAAAATGTCAGCATGACACTAGAAGTGTATTACTTAAGGGGTCTTTTTGCTCTTCGCTTTATTTAAACAGAGAAAATTGCACATATGCACACAAAATGAAACTAAAAAAAGCCAAACTAAATATACAATATCGTGTGCTCCAAAGCTAGAAAATGAATGATGTAGGGTGGTTTGTGCTAGCTTAACTTTCCTTCCTGTGCAGATACATAATGCTACCGATTTTACTGTATAGTCTGATGATATTTAACAAGTAACTGTTGAGTATTTTGTTTCTCCCTTCTTGTTGTGGCCCATTGTTGTATTTTTTGCATATTAAGAAGATTATTCACTTCTGTAATGGTTTCTTGGTTTTTTGGGGACTTGTGCAGAAGCTATACGAATGCTGCATGAGCACTGATTTGTCCTTATACTGTTGCAGCTGGGCTGCTAAGTCACAGATCGAGATCAAAAGTTTCCATTAATGTTGACTGAGAAATTTAAGAAACCTTTCATTCATAACAGTGAGTAGTGGGTAGGATTTGGTATGCCTGGACAACTAGGGATTGATGCTTCAGTTCCCTGCTTGCAGGGTAGAGGGATGCAAGAAGTGATTCATGCTGTTTTAAAAAAGATAAATCATCCCTTAGAGACAGCTTGCCTTTCTCTGTTGAACTGGGTGAGCCTAACTCTTTCATGGCAAAAGTTAATCCATCAGAGGAGTATAGGATACTATAGGTAGCTCCTTGTGTTTCATAAATTCTTGAACTATCCCAAGGGGATATCCATCCTGCATGCAAGTATGATATAGTACTGGGGTGGGGGAAAATGTGTGTCTGTGAAGTCAATGTTCATACCATAATACTGTACATAATGAGGGTTAGTTAAAGATACCACCGTTCCCCTATGTTTAAGGTACTTCCATGTTCACTTTTCCTAAATTTGGGATGCTTAACTTTCAGCTTTAATGAATGTTCTTTTAGCACAGCTTTAAATGTATGTGCTCTGTGTTATAATTTCTGTAATCTGTCTCTAGGCTGTCAAGGAGATTTGCAGTAGAGATTCCAGTTGAATTTATACATGAGAAGTATCTCAGATAGTGCAAGACCTACAGAAACAATAGGTACTCAGTTGAAGAGTAGGACAGCATAAGCTTTGTCCATAAAATGTGATTACGTGAAAGGGGCAGGCACATTGAATAAGCTTAGTGTTTACCATGTGCTGAAATAACTTCTCAGGTTCTGTTTAGCGTATTAATTAAGAGCTAATATAACATTTGACTTTTCGAACTCTGAAGTATGATCCTTGGAATATATATTCATGTAACTCCTAGAAATAGAGCTGTCTAGCTACAAAATATATGTTTCTAATAAAGGAAGAGTTTTTTGCATAGTTTCCTAAAAAACACATGCCTAACATATTATGTAAAAGTGAACCATTTTAACAACATTAACCTTTGGCTCTAGCAGTCATGAAGACTTTCTGATCCAATTGAAAAAATGAAGTGCAAAATTATTTAAATATTGAAACTAGCAATAAAACTTGCATGCATAATACCGAATTGAGTAACATTTTCAATTATATAGCTTTTTTTCAGGAGCTTTTGGTAACACGATCTACTTTTTTAAGCAGCGATTGCATTGTTGATTTATTTAGTGTTTACTCTAGCTTGTTGTGTCATGGATTTATGCTTTTCCTGTAGAATTTTTGTTTGTGAATAGCCTGAAAATGTTGCTGCAGTTCTTTTCTCTGTGAACCTCAATTTAGCCAAGAAAGCTAAGATCTACTAAAATGCTGTCTCATAAGCTTAAAATGTCTCATAAGCATAAAATGTCCTCACTTGTGACATTGAAAAAAAAGAACTTGAAATCCCAGCACATTATTTTTATTGCAAACGACAGTTTTCATCTGCTGGCTTTTGCTGCCAGAATAAGCATGTTTTCAGTAAGCACAAACAGACTTCTTCAGCTGTGCCTGTTTCCAGTTGTTCCCGTTAACTCCCCGAGTGGGTGGTACCGAAGAGCCACCTTTCTGGCATGCTTGCATGCAGACAACACGCAGCCACCGATGAGTTTTGGCATTATGCTCTAATAAAAAAAGACCCCGCTCATATGAGAAAGCTCCGTGTGCGTCACTGAAGCTATTTCAGTCTTTGCTGCCTCCTGAGCTGAATGTAAACTGACAGCGGTGACTCTCTGTTCAAACATGATTTCATAAAAGGAAGTAGGAAGCATGACTTTCAAGCTGTGTGTGAAGATGAGCTAAAATAGTAACAAAAGTATCTCTAGAGAGTATGAGAGGACAAAAAAAAATTCTCCTGAGCCTACCTATTGTTAGGAAAAAATGGATCTGGCAGACTCTCTTTTGTACCAGCTGGATGTGTTAAATTTTCCTTCTTTAACATTGAGAGTGGGCATTGCTGTAGCAGAGATACCAAGGAACTGGAAGGATTCAGAGATTTCCTCAGCGAATTTCACCAGTGGGCCTCAATCCTAAGGAAAATCACACTTAAGCTTTAATAGCCGAGTTTCCGTGTAGCAACACTTACAGCCTCCTTGGAGAGTCTGAGAGGAAGCCTGATCGCGGCGGTGGCTTGTGGAATGGGCAGGTCTCCTTGCTGGCCGCTCTTGCAGGAGGGTGCTCGCTAGTGTCAGGCGCCGGAGAGCAGCGGTTGTGGTGTTTCCTAGGCAAGAATTTGGTGGGCCAGCCCTTTGTAAGGTAGCGGTGCAAGCACCAGTAAGGGCTGGGTATAGTTCACGTTGCCGTAGTTTTGGAAATAAATGGTAAAATGTACTCAGATCAAAGAATTTCTTAGTGCCCGGAGTCAGTAATTCAATAATGAAGTTTGGCTCCAGAACTACATGTTCTGGCTGACCACTTCTCTCCCAGATCCCTCAGGAGAGCTCCATGCTATCAAAACCCTAAATAATTCAGAAGAGTTTAAATCTCATTATACCATTATTGTACTCGAGCTGCTGCTTATTAACTACAGTTTTACTGTGGTTTGTTCTCCCACTCTGCTTTTGTTTTTCTCGTGCACTTTGTTGGAAGCGCTGAGAACAACACCTTGCACAGGGCGGCACTAATCCAAGACTTGAGCCTCAGACATTAGGTGGTTATGAGGGCAGTGCTAGCTGCTGTAGGAAAGTAATACAACTTAACCAAAAATAATAGTATAGACCATACACACACGCGCGCGCGAAAACCCCCAACCTAGTGGTAAAAAACCCCATCTTTTTAGACCACTTACAATTAAAACTGGAAATCAGTGATTTCCAGTTGTAGTAACATGTCATTTTCCTTGTACTGGAGTATAGAATCCAGTATTTGTTGTACATTATAGATTTTTATGTCCCTCACTCATAGATATATGAGTGAACCGTAGTTCCTGTATGTTTTTTTACCATGAGAGTGTTCAAATACTGGAGTAGGATGCACAGGGCGGTTGTGGTGTCCGTCCTTGGAGGTGCTCAAGACTCACCCTGACACAGCCCTGAGCAGCAGGATCTAACCAGACCTGCTTCGGGCAGGGGTTGGACTAGATGACTGTGGAGGACCCTTCCAACCTCGATTATTCTGTAGTTCTGTCTTGCTACCAGACTTGTTTGATGCATACATCCACACCAATAAGAGAGGGCCTAATCTTTGTTGGGAAGTCGTATTATTGATCACTACTTTTAGTGACAGCAGGTATGCTCTAATTTTCTATTGGGACATCTGTGAATTGGCGTCGCTTCCGTAGCGATGAGATTGCTGAACAGATGCTATTTTTAGACATTGGACAATTACTTACCTGGAATGAAGCTGCAGCAATAATCAGCATTTAGGATGTAAATTTCCTGTGAATTGTTTGTGTACTCAGGTGGGTTGTATTTTTGTTTCTTGAGTAACAGATGTATTAGTTGGCGTACAAAACAAAAAAATTAAAATAGGAAAGTTCTTTTATTATTTTTGTTTATTTTTCCATTCTTGAGCTGCTTTTTGTGACAGTGTATATTTCATAGCATTGTAAATGTCTTTAAAATAATCATGAAAGTCATGTACTTCTGTAAAACATCTAGGTTTTAAACTGCATTTGGTTTATATATTTGAATCTTAGTCAACAGCAGGACAAAATCAAGTGACATATTTTAAGGCAGCAGTTACCAGGCCATTACATTGCTATTGATCTTTGTCCTATGTGGGTTATTAATATTGCTTATGGCCCGAACACTGTGTACAAGGGCTACTCTGTGGAAATAGTGCCAAACATAGGTCATCGTTTGACATATTTACTCCCTACCAAGACTACTAATGAAAAGTTCAGGAGTAGTGTCATCTTTCCTCAGCTGAAAAAAAAATTGCGTGGTGTTTTAAATTTCCATGAGTGCAAACCTGGTAGTGTTTTGAGAGAGACCCATTATCTTCATTACCCAAGAGAAAAATAATTCCTTGCTTTCAGGATAAAGTTACAGGCAGCTGTGAAAAGTGGATATCATGAAGGATGTATAGCATTATGTATCAACAGTGACAGAGGAGACTTGTTTTGAGACGAATTTTCCAAACTTTAACACAGAGGCCACCTTCGACAAGCACTTTGTCAAAATGGTAACTGGAGTCATTTCCTGAGTCGGTTCTTGACTTAGATGATCAGAGGGCTGGAGCACCACTCCTGTCAAGACAGACAGACAGAGTTGGGGTTATTGAGCCTGGAGAAGAGAAGGGTCCAAGGAGACCTTATAGTGGCCTTCCAGTACCTAAAGGGGGCCAACCTAAAGTGCCTAAAGGAAGGATGAGGAGGGACTCTTGATCAGGGAGTGTTGTAATAGGATGAAGGGTAATGGTTTTAAACTGAAAGAGGGGGGATTTAGATTAGATATTAGGAAGAAATTCTTTACTGTGAGGGTGGTAAGACAGTGGAACAGGTTGCCCAGGGAAGTTGTGGATGCCCCGTCCCTGGAAGTGTTCAAGGCCAGGCTGGATGGGGCTTTGAGCAACCTGGTCTAGTGGGAGGTGTCCCTGCCCATGGCAGGGGGGTTGGAACTGGGTGATCTTTAAGGTCCCTTCCAACTCTAACCATTCTATGATTAGCTGTCATTGCCTTCATAAAAGATGCATTCCGATCAACATTCTGTTTTCATGTAAGCTGGTGTAAATGCTTGGGGGATGTGTGGGAATGATGTGATAGGGTGAGAAATAAGATGGATCAGAGACCCTAGATCCACATCACCTACTGCTGAAGAAAGTAAAGGCAGCCTTAAGCCTTGCTAGTATTTCTGTAGCCCCAGAGTCATTGCCTCACATAGGACAGCCTCGGTGTAAATGAAAGTGGTCTGGAGAATGCTCTAATCTGTTTTCTACATTCTGGAAGTGGATGGGGAATAGAGATACCTCGGTTTTCAAGCAACATTCCCAAAATTAGTGACCATGAGGGAGATGACCTGTTCTGTAAGCAAATTCTGTGTCAGAAAATTTCCCTCCTTGTCTGGGATCCCCAGAGGCTGTATCCACTGGGTTTATAGCACAACATAAAAAGTCTAAAATGAGTTATAGGGAAAAAAGGGTCCTGTCATGTTTTAAGTATATTACTAGAAAACAGATTGTATTATTTTGCTCTGCTATTGGGTGAAATATTTCTCGAATACAAATTCAGCCAAGCAGGTGCTAACTCGTTTAAACTGACTGAGACAGATACAAAGTGCAAATGTTCATGTATGCATCGAATACAAGTTAGTCATAAAACAAGAGTGAGGGAATATAAGTAGCAGAGTATAATAATACTGTAAATCATATTGACTTAGTAATGCGGGTTGGCATGAACATGTATAAAGTGAATAGAACTTGTGAACCAAAAGGAAGACGTGAGATCCAGGCGGAAAAAGAGAAAATTGAGTCATGTCTTCCTCGTCCCACTTTAATTTATGTTTGTTACCAAAAGTCTACTGCCAAAGTTGGTTTAACAGTTGGTGAATATGTTTTTGTTGATTTATTTCTCAGTTTAAATCAGGAGCTGAAACTGGTTCGTGAAGAACCCCACCCCAGAGTGTGTTCCTTGCTGCCCTAGTGGTACAGATGATGGTAGCGTTCATGGTCTGGTTATTGTTCTTCTCATAGAGTTATTTGGTCTCTTGAATGTTGTTTTTTTACAGGGGAAAAAAGGAAAACAAGGTGGAAATGTTGATTCTGAAGATAAGTGAACTTTTTCAGGCTACATTGTTTCTCTTGAGAGAGATGACATGTTAAACTGTTCAACATCTGGGAGCATCTGTCCTTGTAGTCCAGTCTGTGGATTAACTGAGTGCTAAACTGCCATCACATTTTCATGGAGATTTAGAGAATGAACTGAAAGTGCTTAACTGCTTTGACCCAGTCTAATTTTAGAACTGTAGAATATGTAAGCAAATGCTAGATATATTTTAAAATATACATATGCATAAGTTAAAAAAAAATATTTTTTTTTTTACATAAGGCCCTAATTACGTAACAACTGGATTTTTTTAGTTCAAGACAATGTAGCTTGAGAAAAGAAAAAGTACTTAATTTGCCAGTTCTATGAAACTTTCAGAATTATTTATTTATGTAAAAAGGCTAGCATTTAACTTTTATAAATTAATTAGTTTTAAATATTCAATTAGATGAATTATTGTAGTCTAATCCCATGGTAATTTAGTCTCCCTTTCTACCAGTACAAGTATCTAAAATGGGACATACTGTTTCTGTGAATCTCTGTAGCTCCATGTTCTGCTTTTTTTACTCAGAGATTTACATTAATTTTTTGATAGCAGAAAATGACAGAGGATTTTTTACCTGCTACTTCTCTTTCATCTTAAGATAGTTCTGGAGTAGTTCCCATTTTTCTCTTTTTCTTGGGTAATCAGGTGTTGCCCTCTAAGAGGAAATTTTAGATCACTTCTAAGAAGTATGTCAAGGACATTAACTTGCTGAAAATGTCTGTTTATTGCAATTCAGCAGAGATTTTAAAGTCTTTAGTCAGCCTAAAGTCTTTCATCCACTGATACTATTAGGAGTAAGTCACAATACCCTGTTGAGCGTTTTTTGTATTCGCTAGAGGATATAGCAAATGTGAGAATGGATAAGCAAGCATATTATCCACCCTATCAGTGTTTGGCAAAGATTGTTCCTTAATATTTCCATTCTTATTCTGAGATACATTTCTACAATGACAGTTTACTATGCTTTACAAAAAAATCATTGTTAACAATGAATGATTTATTCCATGCTGTACTATTTAATGATGAAGTATTGTTTAGGAGATTTGACATTTTAATGTTTATTCATATCTGTATTTTCAGTATTGAAATGAGTAATAGTATAGAAAGCATCAACCCTGTTTGTCTGTAATTTTTAAAGTCAGGAAAATTGTGCGGTTTTGTATGAATATAAACCCCAGTAATTTATTTTATCTTTTATTTTCAAGGAAGATACAGAATATCACTGAATTCAGTGCCTGTGAGACTACTTTTTTTCATTGCAGCATGCCTAGTTCTGTGATAGTTAGCTGTCTTTTATGTAGGGTAACTGAGTGCTAGTAACAACTGAGAGAACTGTAGAGGAGCCGAATCAGATAAGAATTTGAGCTGCGAGGAAGCAGACATACCCATGTTGTGTCAACATTGCAATATCTTTAAATTGATGGGGAGGAATCACCAAATTTTTTAGATGATCATAGACCATGATTATAGGCAGTTTAAATAAGTGCCTGTTTAAATGATACCAGTTTCAGTCTTTAGAGCCCTTCCACCCGACTTTTCTTAAGATTCGTAAGATTTTTCCACTAATTCTGAAAGAAAGAACAGACAGAATAAAGACCTTTTCCAGTAATTTCCTGATCATCTCTTTGTACAAATACATAGTAAGATCCAGAATACCACATAAACATGAAGCCCATTCTGCAATCGCCTTCCAATATTTATTTCTGTTGAAACAGCCTGTTTCACTTCTGGACACAGAGATTCTCTTGACCCCATTGTTATGAAAGAGCTTATTGTTTCTCCTCCTAAGTTGAAAAGTCTTCCTAGAATGTGCACTTAGATGTAAATTGTTTGACTGTGGTTGTTCATGCAAATAACAGGCCTATTTAAGGAGTTTTAAAATCTGCTTTATTGGAACCCTGTGGCTTTTACAGCACGTTAGACCTAAGTTAAGCAACAGGGAACCTTCTCTCCCTTTATTTCCAACTGTCCCTTCCAGGCCAGGTGGCATGATGTTGTCTTTAGAATTATTTATATATGTCCCTTGTTATTTTATCACATATTTTAATGTGGCACATTTCCGTCCTCTAGCACTAGGCAAGTTGTAAGAGTAATCCTGGATGGAGCAGGCAGGCATTTTTGGTAATCAGAAAAACATAGCATGATTTTTGGGTTCAGGTATTCAAGTTTGCTGTCATGAAGTAGGGGATGCATTTTCATGTCCTCTTTTTTGAGAATAAATGGAAGCAATTCCTTACGTAGGAAATGAGGGGTTTTTTTTTGTTGTTGTTGCTTGTCATCTCAGAAAAATACCGTATTTTTAGCCAAGCCAAAGTGATGATGGATACCAACGAATAAAGCTAAAATTGTTCTCTGGTAGAAGTTTAAGTATATTTTACGATGAAAAGTTATGTCATGCCTTCCTCAACAACTTGTGAGCTCCTCTGAGACTCGGTTCACGTCTTTAAAAATATTTCACCAGCCCTACTGTATAGGGACTTCAGACTAGAGCAGTGCGGAAGATTTTGGCATGGGCTAAAAGTTTAGCCTGGGTTAGGACAACGGTGGGTCCCAGGGATACTGTGTGATACCCTCTGTTGGGAGAGGAAGCTCAAGGTGTTGTTTGACGTAGAATAAACCAGAATAAAGGTTGTGCTCTGGTATTCTGGTTGTACCTCTGAGAAGAGGAAGGCTTCTTATAGCTATAGGCTGGGCTGAGCTGGATGGCAGCTTTTACTGCCTGTGCAGAAAGGTGTTCAGCATCAGTGGGGTTTGGAAGGAGAAGCTGTGCAGGAGGCTGGAGGGTAGCTGTGTGGCCAGCGGCGCCACTGACTCTTCCTGCAACTGCTTCTTGAACATAAAACTTGTGAAAATTGTGTAACTCACTGATATCAACTACCAGTATAGGTTGTAGTATGAATTATGGGAACCAGCAAATCTCACTGTGGCTGGGAGCTGGTAATGACCTGACAATCTGAGGGCACATTATTGTGCTCTCAGAATGGCTCTGCGCTGAGATACCTTGCTTAGGGGTCACTGGCAGTCTTAATTTGTGATTTCCCTGGAGACTACATGGGGGCTGGCACTTGCTCCTCTGTAGCTCTGGTCAAGCCCGGGAGAAGAACTGCAAGCTGAGCGTAGTATATGGATTGCCAACTAGTTTATGGTTTTTAATTGCTGATTTGACTTATCCCAAATGAATTCAGAGCACTGGTAGCTAGAAAAAATCTTGTATTCTATCAAATGTGTTAATATTAAATAGTTGAGGTAAGTAAACACAACACTTCATGATGTTCTACAGGGATGCTTTGAGAGTTCTCTGTAATTTTTATTATTTTAAAAAGATAACTTACAGAAATCATCCTCTATGTATACATTTCTACATGTGTATGTGTTTGCGAGGAGAATCTTCATGCTGTTTTTTTGTTTTGCAGACAAAACCTGTTGCATTTGCAGTTCGGACAAATGTTGGGTACAGTGCAGCTCACGATGACGATGTTCCAGTCCCAGGCATGGCCATCTCATTTGAGGCTAAAGATTTTCTTCATGTTAAAGAAGTAAGTTAAACTAGAGGAGTAATTGAATGTCTCTTTAAGGGTCTATTTGAGTAATAGTGCTACTATTTCTGAAAGTTAAGATAACACTTCACGTTGTCAAAGCACTATACAAATGTTATATAAATAAGGTAACTGTGTATAAGGAACTGACTGTTCTTTGAAATACTATTTTTATAAAAGCAATGGCACAAATTCCTTACAATCAAATTAATGAAGTTTGGAAAGCAAGTGCTTTTCTTCTCTAAAAATCACTTATTTAGAGCTTTAAAAATCTGTATCTGCAGATTCAGTAATATAATATTTGTGAGTTTTACCATTCCAGTACTCTGAGGGTTCATTCTGATTCAGTAGACAAGGGTTGATTCTCTTTTATTTGTGTGACCGAATCTCAATTAACCCCAAAATGCTCAGTTCTCCATTTTTTCACCGAAGTTACTTCCCTGTCACAGACAATATTTTGTTAACAGTTACATTCTGAAGAACTGATGTGGTGTTTCAAGATGCACATAGCAACTGTTGCAAAAGGCACATTGTGTTTGTGGCACTGGTTTTCTTTTCCTGCAGTTTAGCTTTGAAAATTTTAAGTTTTTACAGTTTCAAATACCTAAAGTTGTTTTCTTTCTCTGCTTCTCGCAAGATAGTCCAAAGCAAATAAATTGGTAACTTTCCCATACAGGCCCTCCTCTCTTCTGAATGATTCCCTCATTTTAACAGATTTTCCAGCTTCTGGTCATATTCCGTTGTGTTTTGCTACAAAATGGTCCATCTGGAAATGGAAATCTATGACAGAGGAACTAGAAAGTTAGCTTAAGGATGAGAGCAACGTAGACGTGCATTTGAAATTATATCTTTGCCCCATTTTAAATTACGGAAAAATCCCTCGGTAGTTAAGACTGATGATGCACAATGATTTTGCTAGTGCAGGTGCTTTGCCAGAAGCAAGAAACATTCCTAATACACAGGTAGAAATACAGGTGGACAGAGACTAAGGAAACGCAGGAAATGGACTTTAGTGCCTTCATACTGATGACCAATGATCATCATTTCCCATATATATTAAACACACAAAAAAGGGATAATTTGGATTCAAACTGTATATAGTGAAGGAAATATGTTTTCTGTCTGATGAGAGTGCAAAAGAATTGCTCTGCTCTGTCTTGTGACAAAAGTAGAGCTGAGCAGGCACAGAGTCCTGGCCAAAGAAAACCATCGGCATTCTCCGGTGAGTCTGGGAGCACTGGAAAATATGTCTCAGTTTGGGTAGCTTAAATGATTTTGTATAGTCATCTATTCCATCCACATTTCGAATGATCTGGTAATCTCAGACTTCACGGCTTTCCCGTTTCCATATGAACCAGAAACACAGTGTTAGCAGATTTTCTGTTATAATTTATGCTTTTTTGCTCACAGCACAACTTAGACTCAGATGTAAATGTGCATAGGAGAAAACGAGGAAGAAAAGGTTTCCTGAACCAGCATTGTACTCTTGTTGAAATTAATTCCTTTTTATGGGAACCCACACATTTTACATGTTTTACTCATAACTGCACACTTGTTAAAACTACTTATTAAATAATTAAATGTGCGCTATAATACCTACATTCATAGCTTCAGATTCAAGAAGGCAACTTCTCTTTCCATTCAGATGTTTTCAGTTTCATAAATGATCCAAATTATCCCAAATTCATATTTGACGGTAGTTATTCCCATGGAACTCCTAGAGTACTGCATGTGGGGCCATACATAACGGTGACCTATTCTCATCCAAATATGGTGAATAAATAATAAAGGAAAAAGCAGATAGTTCTGCTCTACAGACCTCTACCAAACAAACAAAACCCCCTGTGTGTGTATGAATAAATTTTATTAAGTTAGGGTAGTCGTTATCTCCTATTTCATATAGCAGAAATTCAGTTAATCGGACTATTTTCTGCGTTTGTATAGTTGTACATTTTTTTAGTTATCCAAAGATATCCATTCCTTGTGGATCTGCCATAGTATGTTTAGGATGCAGATCACATGAGCTGTATGCAGTAGAGCATATGTAAGCAGTGGAATGTAGTCATATATCAGAAGATTTTAGTGAGTTCAGAGAAGCGGGGGAGTTTGAGAAATAGTATTTTTTATTTTAAATAGAGAACTGAATATAATGGAATAAGAGAAGTAGATTATTGCAGAGCTGTAAAAAATGTTGCAGTGGGTAGGAGCAGATCGGAAGAAATCTCTGGTGTCCACTAAGGAGAAACATCAAGGAAGAACAAAAGCAGCTCTGATGTATGAGGGGAAAAGACTGTGAAGCACTAAAAAATAAAGATGATGAAATGGGTGGAAATAACAGCCGGGGAGAATCAGGAAGTCTATGAAGGAAGGTTTCTGCTTAAGTACTGTAGCATTTTAATAATTGCCAAGGTATAATTATTTTAACGTATTTCTGAATATTACCACAATTCTTCATTGCCATAATAACATAGTACACAGTGATTAACTGCAGGAAAGAATTACATAAAATGACTTAGCTGCAAATCAAAAATAATAACAAAATAATCCCAAATATAGTAATTTCTTAGTACATGACTTTTTCTTTTTTTTTTTTAATTTGTAGAAATTTAATAATGACTGGTGGATAGGACGGTTGGTAAAAGAAGGCTGTGAAATAGGATTCATACCAAGCCCAGTCAAACTAGAAAACATGAGGCTGCAGCATGAACAAAAGGCAAAACAAGGAAAATTCTACTCCAGGTAATAACAACAAATCATTAAAAACAGTAGCATTGACTGTGACACAACTTGGAAGTTAATGCTGTGTATGCTATAGTTCTGTTTAATTATTGTAATTGGCAGCTACAAACATTTTGAACCAATGAAGGAAGTGATGTTTATTTATATAGTAAATGTCGTTGCCATTTGAGAGATAAATATTTAGATTGGTGGTCTGTGATGGCCTGCAATGGCAATTATTCCATTTTATTTTCATAAAACATTTGCAAATATATGTTGCAGTTAGTACATTTACTATGTGCAAGCACAGTTTTTGACTTACAAATCAATCTGCCTAAATTCTTTAGCATTCATTAGGTTTTCCTGATCTTGCTATTTCTAAACACTTTTAAAGCTGATTTTAGAAATTACAGAAGATGTTAATGTGAATTTATTTTTAAGCTGAAGCCAGTGCCTATTAATTAGCTCAGGAAAAAAATGTTTTAGTCTTGTAAATTCATTACCTACAAATACAGCTTTTAAGAATACTGCATTTTATGATGGAAGTTTCATGTCAAGTCATTTGTTGTCTCTGACTGCAGCCATCATTACATAAAAATAAAGATTCGGTATCTAAATGTGTTGAACAATACTGCAAGATGGTAATGTCATCTTTACTGTAGAACTCTTAATAAAGTAGTTTTCCAGTAGGCACATGGGGAAGGAAGTGCCACTTATATTCCTTTGGCTATGTAGGAAACAAATATTTCCATTATGTCTGAGTAGGATAGACCTGGAATTGAGAAAAGAGCTGGGAAGCACTTGGGAAGCCAGAGGGGCTTTCCTGCTTCAATAGGAAGGGCAGCGGTGCTTGAAGAGCATGTCTGCACTGGGAGGAGACCAGGGCGCTGCAGTGCTCAGCCGCATTCACCAGCTGTGAAATGCCTTTCCTATGAGCGTGCTGTCCTCAGCAGGAGGACGTCTGGTTCCTTATTCCTCTCGTGACACTTCTGATAGAGCCAAATCTGACCCAGTGATTCGGTTCCTTTCCGAATTGTAAAGGATTCCGTTCTCCAGAACTTCTCGCTGGAGATAACACTGTCCTACGCCACAAATGCATTTACTTAGTGCTTATTAATATTTTAAGGTGGAGAAAGGGGAAACTAGTATTATCACATGAATTATTTGAAGAGTGAAGTAGCCTTTCTTACATTCTTCTCGGTGATTTTCTCGTTACGGTGACTGAAATAAAATGACTAAAAATATTGTTTCATTTTCACAACTTGGATAGGTTTTCACAAAGCAGAACTTGACAAAATGCTAGACTGCTTTGTCTTCATTTGAGAGACTTTTTTTTTCTTAAGTGCTACCTTGTATTGAGACAACAAAAGAATTTGTACTTTAATGAAATTGAAAAGATGCTAGGCAAACACACCATAATTTTCATTAGGGAGCTATCAATAACTCCTCTGTTAAAGGAAACAGCTGTGCTCACCGTCTTAAGAATTAGTAATGAGTATTCATAACTACATATCAGTAGCCATCTTAATTATTGGGTTGCATTAATATCGTGAGATAGTGATGGCATATGAAGCAGAATGAAGTCGCGCAGCAGAACAAGGAGGGTGATGTTTGCAGTTCCTCAAAATGTACACACATTTTGTGCAAGATGTATGTTTTATACCACTGCCAGAAATACTGTTTGTCTTTCAGCTAGCAACTCAGTTAGAAGGCAGGTAATAAATAAGCTAGAATAAATACCAAGAAAGCTATGAAACTTCAAACTAATTTGTTGCTTTACTCCAGTAAATCAGGAGGAAACTCTTCATCCAGTTTGGGTGACATTGTTCCTAGTTCCAGAAAATCGACGCCTCCATCATCTGGTGAGTAGGTCATGAACCCTTCGGTTTACAGGCTCATATACCTAATCTGTTAAAATCTGTATACATTTAGTACTTTTTTTCTTATTCCCTGTGCTTCATACGTATAAAGTTGTGTTGTTGCATTGCTCTGTAAGGCTGGTTTGGGTAGGTTTGAAGTAGTGGAGTCAATGCCAGCGAGTTCAGGCAATGATAGGGCTGTTAACAATCCACAAAATTCCCTCTTTGCTTTTACCATGTTGTTTTATAGCAAAGGCACAATAAAATGATGAGACTGCGTTGCACTAGGATAGTTAGAGGTTTGGTCTTGTCTGAGCGCTCCTGCTGAACAAGAAATACCTTCTGGTACAGGAGAAAATGCAGCAATAAGAATAAAAATTCCTAAGAGGTTTCCGCAGTGGCAGCAAGAACGGCATTATTTTATAATAACAGGAACTTTTAGTTTCACAATTCTGATAATGAGGATGTGCTTCACATAATTCTAGCATACTGGATATTTTTTGCCTTTTGTGACAAATTTTTGACAAATACTGTTCTGTATTTAGAGCATTCTGTTTTGTATTTAGACAAATACTGGTTTCTATTGAGAGATTCAAGAGGTATGAAGGAAATATATGGCAAGTTGGTGGACGAAAGTGCCACTAGCTCCTTGAAAAAAGCATATCAGAAGATTACCCACCCCTCAAAAAAAAAATAAAATCTACTGAATTCAGCTGCTGCATTGCTGGAAGTTTTATCTTCTCCTGAGAGAGAAAAAGTACATTTTGAATACCCGAAATCAGAAAATATTAATGAATGTTGCTAGTGCCTTGTGTACTGAGGCAAAGACATGTATTTTCTAGTCATATTAGTTGATATGGAGCCTGGTCCACAGACCAGGCACCATAAAATGGTCCTGAAGATTTTGAAGCGTTTACACGGATGTTAAGAGAGAGACAGAGGAACTCAATCAAGTTATGGTTGTAGCTTCATTTGATTAAATTAATTGAAAAATATATCTGTATTTTTGTGAAACCATGAATTTGTTTGTAAGAACCAACTTTATTACAACTGCAGTTTGTTTATCAAAATTCCACTTAAGTTCCCTACCTCCCTTTTTTATTGCAAAAATATATTTTTAGTTTACTAATATGTGTCCATTACAAGTCTTCAGAACACACCTTAATCTTTTATTTTACCATGGCGTTAAACTGGCATATTTACTGTTAAGGCCCATTTTTTCAACAACTGCATTTTTGCAGTAGAAACTATCCATGGAGCTATGTTGTAATTTTATGCCATAATATTTTTTGTATCCTAAAAACACTTGGACAGCACAACATACGAAATTTTCCGAATGTTGCACAGAATTTAGAAGTAAGAGAATGGGCAGCATACTTTGGTTACCAACTGACTGATTGCTAGCAATGCTGTAATTTTCAATGCATTGAGTCATTTCTTCAGACGGTAGTTTTCAGAAAACTGTTTTTCTGGAGAAAGAAGAAAATCTGGTTAAATTTGTTGAGTTACATTGAAGATTTGGAGAACACTTATGAGTAGTGCACATTACCTTATTCTGTGATCTTCAGATTTTGGGTCTGAAGTATTTTTTTTGCTTATCTTAAGACATCCCAAGAAGGGTGAGAGAGGCATAGTTTGTGACTAACACAAGAACTCAAGTGACTCTGAAATACAGTTCAATTGTTATTCCCAGGCCTCCTCTTTTTGAAAGTATAATAAATGACAAATACATAAATTATTTAATGAGTTGAAGAGATTGTAAGTGAGTAAGTTCACTTGATTTTTTGACCTTGAGTTGAGTATTTTATTTTCCAATATAAACTAGTGCCACAAAAATAAAAAAAAACCCAAGATGACGAACCAATGAAAAACAAAGGAAAAGGAGGCTCATAGACATTATAATAGTCAATATTATATTGATAGATTAATCAACCCATACAGTCCTGATGGGCCACCAAACAGGGTGACGATAATGGTAAAAATTACTTTGAAAAAACTCAATGAACTAAAGATTATTAACGGTAAAAGAACTAGCACGGAAGATGTTAACACAGTGTGAAGACTGAGAACGAAAAAGGAGATACTGGTATCTAACTGATGAGATGCTGCATTTCTTTTTTACAGGAAAAACCTAACAACCCTGACTTTTTTTTACTGGTGATTTTAGTTGAACGTAGAACCGAAGGAGTTTTAACATGCCTTATTATGAGTGATTGTAGCATCTGCGCTGGCCTGTATTCAAGGAAAGATAATATGTTCTTTTTATACTTATGAAGAGGATGAAGGAACAGTGTTGCTAGAAGAAAATGTTACGTGATTTCTGTGGCTGTTTTTAGGAGCAGGAGTATAGAAACAGGCTGCGGATCTACTCACAGGCTTTCCTGGCAAGGGCAGGCTCAAAGGCACAGTTCTGTAACTCAAGGATTGTCACGCATCATGGCATTAGATCTGTGGATAATTCAAATGGGAAAATATATTTTACTAAAGCAGGAAGCAATCACTGTCCCAAGTGTTTCTTAAATCAGTAGCTGCATGTAGGCTTGACAGAAATATTTATTTGTTGCATAATTTAATAGCACATGCCACTGTATTGTTGATGTCCCACTCATCAAGCAGCTGAAAGCGGGTCACTAAGGTGGTTTCATAATAGTTTGCAATGATTAATTACGGGTTTGGATAAAGTCAATGCAAATGATACTGCTTGCAGATCTATTTAGAGTTAGATCCAGTTCGACGTAATGGCATGGCAAGATAAGCGTGTGTTACCAGTGTGTGTCAAGAGGTGGGTAAGATCTTCACACACACAAGGGTGACGTTGTACAGCATGTTTGTGGATTGCTTTTGTGTATGTACTTGCTTTCTGAAGAATAATTAAATACATTACTTAAGATCAGGATCAAGCATTGTAAACAAGAAAGCTGCTTCTTTGTTGTTGGGTTTTGGTTTGTTTTGTTTTGGATATAGTTAGCAGGTATCTGTTGGATTCAGCATTCAGGATAACATGGCTTTGCATTTTGAAAATGTATTTATTTCTGAGTTCATGATGATTTTTGTTTAAACTGTTGTTACTCACTTGCTAGAAAGGGTAAATATTTTACATTTATGGTTTAACCATTGCGTGCTATATATTCTTTTGGGGCAGAGGTTGATCAGCGGTGGTTTATTGTATTCACTTCCATTTTGCCCTGCCTACATCCTCACTCTTTACAACAGGATCCAGGTCTCTGAGACAAGCTGGGATCAATTTCCTCTCTTCTGCTACCCATTCTTTTTAGTTTTCACTATTAGTAGGTTTGTTTTTATTATTTCTAATAAATGTATCTAACGACTACTATGCATTTTTAGTTAAAATGGTTAAAAATGCCAATTATAATCCACCCTGAGGTAAATGTAGATATAATTGTACCAGTATCAGGCTGATTTTGTCTTCAAAAGTGATTACTCTTCTGTTTCTTAATTTCCTATAGACACACTAGTAACATCTCAAATTTCATTTATTGATACCCATTTTGAATTAGTGTTCACTGCTATAAAACAATTCAAATGTTGTTGGCCAATTTCTGTTGTTTACATTGGTGAAAGTCTTATCTACTCCAGTGAACTAGTTTGAATTTACACTGGTGTAACAAGAACAAACTTGACCGTTTTGTAAGAGTAATTCTGTATATGTCTGATGTAGCTGTGTAAAAGGGGTTCAGAGGAAAATGTTATAGTAGCTGTTACAGATTGCCTTCTGTCTTCTAATCCTAATGTACTGCACCTTTAAATTTTTCCCTTTGTTTTATTGTGTTTTGTACTCATGGTTGATTTTTTAATTTTTATTTATTTATTTATTACTCTGGACAGTTTTATTTTTCTTTACCTATTATTTCCTTTTTAACCTATCTTTACTTTCCCTGTCATCTGATAATTCTGAATTGTTTGTCTGTATATAGCTATAGACATAGATGCCACTGGCTTAGATGCAGAAGAAAATGATATTCCAGCAAACCATCGCTCCCCCAAACCCAGTGCAAACAGTGTAACATCACCCCACTCCAAAGAGAAAAGAATGCCCTTCTTTAAGAAGGTAACACCGACTTCCAAGCTCCCATCTGTCCACCTGCTCACCTGCACTGCGTCGCATTTCTAGTCCTGTTAAGTGTCTGCGTCCTTTGACAAGCCAATAACATGCATGCTTTGTTGTTCTTTGTTTCTTTTCCATGCTGCTGTAGCTAAGCAGAAGCAGAAATCGGTAAGTGTATATCGACATTACCTGTGTTTATCCTGCCATTGGCATCATTAGCATTAGTACCTCAGATTAACAAAGCAGCTGTTCCCGAATTAAGGAAGACATGTATCGAACTGTTGGCAGATCCAGCACATGAAAACAAACAGCCCCAAGTTCAGTGCATCCATGAAACTCTGCTACAGTACTTATCCTTTTTGATGGAATAAGTGGACACACTTAGAAGGCCTTCTAAAAGTTTGACAAATTCATTTCTAACAAATCCATATAACACACCTCTCCAGTGTATGCTTATTCTTTCTACCGCTATCTTTCTCAATTGTTTTTTCCTTTATAACTCAGTCTGTTGAAATCATTATTGGAGTCAGATCAGATACTCAAATTGTACTTAAAAAACAAATAGACAAAGTTGTTGTATTTTTAATTTAGTCAGTATTTAAACTTCTAATTCACTAAGTGCAAAATCTGCAGGTGAACAAGACCAGTGGAGAATGGCAGGCTTGTTTTGAGTTTACTTTGAGTTTTTCCTGTTGTCATGTATAAATTATCAGCCAAATGTTGTTGCCATCCATCAGTCAGACTTTTTTAGTATCTCAGCTATTGGAAATGGTACTGGTGCTTCCCAGGAGAGCCTGTGTCTCTCCGTAGATAACCCAGATAACTACAGAATTATGCAATTGGCATCCTGTTACAGCAAACTGCAATACGTTTCTAGTATCTTTGCTAGCATAAGTTATCAAGTCATTAGGTAGCAGCCAAACATTTCTACTTTTTTTATTTTTTAAATCTTTAATCTTCGTAGCTCTTATTTGTTTGTTTTTAACCACTCACATCTGCAGGTAAAAACAGACTGTTACAGTGCTTATAAGTAGTGCCAAGTGACATTGTTGCCAGTGCTGTGGTGCTCTCATGTTTAGTAAATAAAACGTTTTTTCTCTCTCTCTTTTCTTCTTGAACTCTTTTAAATAATATTGGGTCATTACCAAAGTCACCAGTATTTGCTTCAGTAGGGTCTGTTAAGTACTGTGTCATTCACAGCCCACTACAGAAATCAACAGCAGTTTCTTGCTTCTGAGTAATTTCTTATTTAATCATATTTATAACCAAGTATAAATGCTAAGGAACAGTAATACGTGTTGACATGTATTGGATGCTGTCTGCATAATCATCTTTCGAAGATGCAGCTTCTAGATGAACCACCTTGGACCTGGATGGTGGCTAGTCCCATCTCTCTTTTCATTCTGTGGTGCCTCTTTTCTTCCATATCAAAATCATTACTGGTTATAGTCAGTTTTTAACATCTACAGTAAATTTTGTGACATTTACAGTAAATAGTGGATGGGCATCCCAAACTAATCATACATAGTCAAACGTTGTATGAGCAAAAGCTGTATGGTCAAAACTATGATAGTTTTTATTCAAGTTCATATTTGAACTTGAATCTGCAAGTGAAAGCTGTATAGCTCAATACCAGCCCCTCAGAAAATACTAGATTCTCTAGTGCTGAGTTAAAGAACTTAAATACTTCCATTAGATAACTTTTACTCATTTTTCTGCTGATAGCTTCATTGCTTCAAGGTGTAAAAGTTACAGAAAAAAAATGCCTGTTTCAACAGAACAGATTTTAAAAATACCCCATATTCCATCAAATAAGGTAATTTCTGTGCTTTCCCTAATTTTCAAATAACTGGTTAACTTCTAACATGAATACCTTCGGTTGCGTCAGCCACATTAAGACAAAGATCTGTTGCATCAGGACACTCATGCTTTAAGCACTTACACTTCTGTGATGAATTTCTCTTAGGATCTGTCTCTGATACGCTTATCAGATTATTAGTAATATTAGCAAGAACAGTGGAGGGTTGCATTTTGATACTGGCACAGCATAATTGTAGGGTTTTGCTTTGAAATGTGTTGAGTCAGATTCTGCACTGTGTGAAATAAATTCATTTCACGTGCTTATGATGCCTTGGGCACTGGTATTCATTCTTATGTTACTAATTATCTGGTGAAGTTACAGGTAACAAAAAACAAGATAAATTACATTGAAAAACATTCATAAAAATGTTTTCCATGTTTTAGACTGCTTTAGACTGCTGCTTGTGTGGCATTTTGTGCTGTCACTGTATTAATGTCTGTCTTTGTGTTTTTGTGTTTCGGAATGTATGTAATGTAATGTTATTGTGAAACACCTTGGGATACGTTGAGTACTTAAACAATGAACAATGACTGTATTCTGCAATCTTGACTGATGTATTTGTACCATGTAGGCATCTGAAAAATAGATCTGGCATACTTCTTTCCATATCACCCACTCATTCTTGGGTTTGAATTTCAATCATTTTTTCCCCAAGACAAAGATAAACCAAACCCTCCCTTGCAAACAAAGAACTCTTTCTGATAAGACTTGTTCTTGGTGATACATATCAAGTAGCCATTTATTAAAGAAAAAAAAAACCAGTTTAATTTGTTTATATTCTATTTTGATAACAATATAAAAAAATTACAGTCTTTGGAAGCTGGCAATGTTTTTATCTTTGTATTTTAAAATAATTTTTATAAATTGTGCACGATACATCAGTAAGTAGTTTGGTGAATATTATACTAACAGAATCCATTCTTGGGTGGTGACGGGAACTTCCCAAAGTGGAAGGATTGTTATCCCAAGCTCTGTTTATGAAAATTTTCTACAAATGCTAACTTGATCAGTCATTATTTTGATTTCATTTGCAAGTGAATTGCGGATGCAAATGTGGAAGTCAGACTAGGAGTGCTCCCATGGGAATTTGCAGTGGTGTCACAATGTTTTGTCAAGCAGTAGGCAGATCTGGATGTAAAGAGAGACGTGTTATGGTTTTCTCCTCCCTTCTTGTTTTATTTTTCTCCTTCGTAATTTGCCTACATAAAATTTTTGGTGGGAAACAGATGTCACGGCTCTAGAGTCAATCATTTCAAATCATTAACTATTGGAAATAGCCTTTTCGATTAGCCAGTTAGGAATTATGGAGTGGGACATGGGGATGTCACCAAAATAACAGTTTTGTAGCTATCCAGAGCAAATATGAAAACAGTAAGAGAACCAAAAGTCAAATTAAAACTTTTTCAAATGAAATCCCTGAACCTGTTATGTCCTTATCTTGTAGTACTGGTTTTTGGTAAAAATCAATGAATGTGTAATTCCTGTGTTGGTGACATCACTGGAAATTCAGAGTTCCTCGTATTTTAAGTAGTGTGTAACGCTTTCTCTAAGTGCTGTGATGCTGAAAGCTTTTTTTGTTTTTGCAGACAGAGCACATCCCTCCCTATGATGTAGTGCCTTCTATGCGACCAGTAGTTTTAGTGGGGCCTTCTCTGAAGGGATATGAGGTAAGTGATTGTTGTGAGTGGTTTCATTTTGCCAAAAATAAATGAATGTTCGAAGATAATTAAGCTGATAACATAATTTATATCATAGACAAAAGCTTGACGGTTTTTTTTTCTACTAGATAGCTGCTTACATGCATTTTATTTCATATCAGAATTCAGATTAAGAATAAATTACGTTCCAATCCTATTTTTCAGATATGATATTTACTTTCAACTTTATTACTTATTATTATTAGCATCAAGTATTATGAGTTTCCTATGTGATTATTAATTTGTTGTTTATTTGCTTCTAGGTAACAGATATGATGCAAAAAGCATTATTTGATTTTTTAAAACATAGATTCGAAGGGCGGTAAGTACTTTGAAATGCACATCTACTTGAGTTCAGGTCCTGTTTAGGTACTACCAGGCTTTTAAGAAATAATGACATTCTTGGAAAAATATGTGTAGAAAATTAGGAATGGCAGTGTTGAGTGGACTGTAATGCTTCCTTAGCAGAGCACACTGAGGCTGTCTTCCAGTGGGAAGTATTCAGGATTGTATATTTGGTGAGAGTGGAAAAAAAGATGTCTTCTTGTTCATGACTGACATTCATACTCCGGATTGCTAGATATTTATCTACAGATTTAATAAATATGTACTATTAAAAAAGTCTTTTGTTTTAAGTATTTTTTAAGGGATATCTCATCAATGCTTCTTGGGTTCCATACAAGCTGATGAGGGCCACCGTTCCACCTCAGCTCTAGTTGCTTACAGTGGCATCTAACTTGGAAAAAGTGATACGAGATTCAGACCATCTAATGTAAATGGTTGTCAAAGTCTTGATCCCTCAAGCTGGGAGCTAGGTTTGACAGTAGTGCTAGACTCCATAGTGGGAAGTCTCTAAAGGACTGCTGGGGGGGAGTCAGTCCCCCACCTTGCTAGACTCCATAGTGGGAAGTCTCTAAAGGACTGCTGGGGGGGAGTCAGTCCCCCACCTTGCTAGACTCCATAGTGGGAAGTCTCTAAAGGACTGCTGGGGGGGAGTCAGTCCCCCACCTTGCTGAAATATGGTCACCCTTGGTAGCAGACAGGTTGCACGTCGCTGGGTTTTGATCTGAGTGCTGTTACAGCCCATCCCCCATAGCGTACCAGGCAAGGTCCAATCTGATTTGTATTTGAGTCTCCAGGCATTACTGTAGTACAAGTGTCAAATGATAATCTGTCTCTAAAAGCAGTAGCATGTTCTGTAATTCCAGCATCACAGACCCATGGACCAGAAACACCAGGTGGATTCTCCACATGTGATTATATTGCTATTGGATCAGGCCCCAGATTAATATGTGCTAGTGGGTTGACATTTCGGGGGGGAAACTGAGAAAATGGGAAGGTCTTGTATATAAGATCTGTAACTTCAGTGAACGTTCTATTTAGTTTGTCAGTGGGCAGCGCAGTAAGACTGTTCTATCTGTCCTGGTGCTGTCAAACTTTCAAGAGGGAGCTTGAGGTTTTCGGTCAATAACTTCAACTCTTTAAAATACCAGACATTGTGCTTCAAGCTGTTGGATTTTCTCGGTCAGAATGATGGTGTTGAGACCTAATCACTTTCTAGTCTGTCTTTATACTAGTCAGGGTTGTCAAATCTTCGGTATGTACCTTCAGAATTGGAAGTTAACAAAATAGTGAGTGTTGCAAGCAGAAAAAAGTTGTGTCTTTATGTCTTAAAGTATTTTAGAGCATATGTAATTTTCAGTTGTAGATGCAATTGTGGCAGGGTGAATCCACAAATTCTCTCAATACAACTGATGTCTGTAGTAGCAGATTTGAAGCATCCCAAATTTCAGCAGCAGCCTGAATTGGTACTCAAGGTCCTCAACAAATTTCTACAGGAGATTCTTAGATTCATGCTACCGCTTTCAGTGTCACTCTGCTGTCAAGCCGACCCCACTCTCATTGAAATTGTTTCACTATATGAACTTACATACCCTTTGTTTTGAGAGCAGACTTGTTCTTCCTGGTGTTATAACTCAAAAGACATTAAAATGACCTTAAAAAGATGTTAAAACATCTTAAAATGAAAAATAGCATTTTTAGACTGATAAATCTAGCTTAGCTGAATATATCATAATTGCCAGGAAAGAAAAAAAATCCAAAACAAAGCAAAACCCAAAAAGCTAGAGAAGTTTGTAGTGTTCATCAATTAGCAAATAAAAATAACTAGTGAGTACCCCAAATTACATAATGGATTTCATTTTAAGACTAATGGATTATCTGTGAGGAGCTGTGCCAGAAATCACAATCTTTGGTTATGTTTTTAGCTTAAGTTAAATCATGCCTAAATTTCCAAAATGATGTTACTAATCAGTGTTGTGCAAATAATAATTCTTTTTTTTCCGTATAAACTTCTGGCTTTGTTATATTTTGTAGGGTTTTAGATAAATATATACACACGTTGAGCTCATTGGGAAATGACCTATTTGGTTGCATTTCAGATGAACAGCATCTGACTGTGCTTGCTAGAGAGGAGCCCTCCCTGTTCTTAGCAAATCCATTTCCTCCTTTTAAATTGCAAGTAAATTCATACAAGGAAGAACAAGAGCATATCATCAGTCTGATTTAACCCTCAGCACTGGAAAAATGTGACCTCTAAACCTCATTAGACCAAAGAGTTGGAAAGGGAATTTATCCAAAGGGTGCATTTTGACCCTGTAAAGCAAAACAAACCAAGTTAACTATTTTCCTAGGAAGAAGAATATGCAGAAGGTTATGTAGCAGGTCAGTGCAAACAACTGGAAGTAACCACTTCTTTCTTGGCTCATCTTTTCTCATAAACACAAAACTGAACCTGCCAGATACTCAGCCCAGAGTTTTTGTTCGCTAGCTTCTCTATGTTGCAGTCCACATCTTTGGGTGGCCAGCATATTGCTGGATCTTTCTGGAAAATTATAGGTAACTCTTGCACTGTGTTAAAAAATGTATGCTAGTAATCTGAACAATAAAAATAAGAGTTATGTGGCTGTACTGGTTTCCCTGCTAAGCCTTACCTTTACCTGTTAACTCTGCATATCCCTATATGTCTTACAGGTATGCTTAAATAAGCCAGGTTGTCACTCAGTACCTTTCAACAAATTAATCAAAATTAGGGAAAGGAGAAACCAGCCTATTCATACTGGGGTTATTGGTGCAATGTCTAACCACATCAGGCCTGGAGCCCCCAGGGAAGTCCCATCTTCTGCAGCATTTCTCTAACCTCCTCCTGCCTCCCCTCTCCCCAGATACGTGTAGCTTTGCAGTCAGTGGTCATACTGCTTTTCGGTACTGTGCAGAAAGGGGGATGTCTTTCCAATAGTTCTCGTAATAGTATTAGTTAGATAAAGTTTCTTCTCAGTTCACATTGTGCAAAGCATACTGTGCTACTGAGGAGTACTTGTTTGCCTGTAGTCTTGGCCATCTTACAGTGTTAAACGAGTCTTACTTTCTCCCCACATCCCTGCAAGGTAAATAACATTCTCTTCTATTTTACTGTATTTTATTTTTGCAGTATATCAATTACACGAGTCACAGCAGACATCTCGCTTGCCAAACGCTCAGTATTAAACAACCCCAGTAAGCATGCGATAATAGAGCGATCTAACACAAGATCAAGCTTAGGTAAGTACCTGTAATGATGCTATCTACAAATTGGCTGTAAAGTATGCTACCCTCAATGCATATCTGTAAGCTAAAAATAGCCTTCTCTCTGCTGTGAGAAAATCACAATTCCCATAATTCAAAAATCCTGGTACTAGAAATCATTTTAAAATCACTGCTAGATAAACTTCATGTAGTGCTGGTTTTGCTTTATCCTTCTTATGTTCACTTTTCATATTTTGCTGTTTGCCTCGGTGGGGAGAAGTAGCCATCCATAAGGTAAATAAAATATGAAGATATGTTCTTCTGGTTAAATAGAAGTGATGGTTTCAGAATACCTGAAATTATATGGATATTATACATATTATGCATTATTTTTTAAAAGATTACTAGTAGTGAGAGCTACTGATACTAGACCTGAAAAAAATTATTGAGGTACACATTTTCTGCATTTTATATCATTTTAAACTAATGCTGAAGTTGGTGCAAAAAATGAAGGACGGAAAAGGGGAGACGTTTGTAAAAAAAACTGTATAGCTAGGTTCGTAGCATACATATCTGTCATCTTATATGAGTCTTTTTGTACTTGGAAGCTTTGTACTGGAAGCTTGTCCAGTTGTATAAGTAATTAAACATTTATTAACCAGAAAGAAAAACAAATTTAGCTGGGAAGATGTAACTAAATGTCACCATCTGTAGTACAGGTGTCCACACTGGAGCTTGTCATCCACAGGTGTCCTTAGAGTAAACAGGAAAAGGCGGTCACTTTGGAGTCTCAGCTCATGTGGACTGACCTCAGCCTTTCCTCTAGCACGAGGTGTATTGTATCCGAGACAAGCCGAGATGAATCCTGCCAGGAGACTATGTACTCATGTTAGGGCACTCTGCTGAGGTATGGGACACCCAAGTTCAAGTCCCTGCTCAGGTACAAAAAAGGAGGAACTTGAACTCGAATGTCGTAGATCACAGGTGAATGCTCTGGACAGATTTCTGTCTTTACAAGGCTGCAGATTTCTCTTAGTAGCCTTTGAAAGAGGTGATTGCCCCTCAATGCAGCATTGTATCTTGAAACCTTGTAAATTTTGTGGAACAGGAAACGAGTCTCATTCGTCCTACTACATGGGTGCTTTATCAGTTTTATAACAGAATTTATGAGAACACCTGGACTTTGACTGGATATTTAACATTTGCCTAATATAGCTGTCTTCTTAGAATGAGCCTTAAGAAGTTTGACTTCCCTTTCTTGAAAATTTGCTTCTTAAAACCCTTGCATTCGGCTATGTGGAAGCTGTGAATCTATACTCGCAAGTAGTCTTATAGCTTCCAAGTGTGTCTTATTTTAAGTATACAGTCCACTGACTATTATCGGCTGCGGTTGTTTCACGTGGGCACCAATGATACTGCCAGGACCAATCTGAGAAGCATCAAGAAGTATTACAGAGCCCTGGGAGCGGCAGTCAGGGACTTTGGGGTGCAGGTAGTTTTTTCATCAGTCTCCAAGTCAAAGAGAGGGGGTTTGAAAAGGGCCAGTTGAATCTGGCAAACCAATGAATGTTTACAAGACTAGTGCCACAGCCAGAGGTTTGTCTACTTAGGCCATGGGACTTGCTTTGAGAATCAAGGTCTACTGCAGGGTGATGGCATCCATCTGTCAGAGAAGAGGAAGAGCACCTTCAGTCAGAGGCTTGCCAAGCTGGTGAAGAGGGCTTTAGTGTTACCAGGGGAGGGAACCTCAATCCATCCCACTTCTACCAGTGATGCCAGTGCCAGAAATAGATGACTGGAGCCTGGAGAAGGATCACAGGTCATCAGGACAGTACCTGGAGTGCAGCACAAAGGAATTCCAGCCACTCCAGCTGGTGTCATCTTCATCGAGGGCCCAACTTAAATGCCTCTATGCAAATGGACATAGCATGGGGAACAAACAAAAGGAGTTAGAGATGTGCACACACCTGCAGGGCTATGATCTTTTTGGCATCATGGAGATGTAATGGGATGTCTCCTATAACTGGAGTGTTGGAATGGAAAGATACAGGCTCTTTAGGAAGGACAGGCAGGGGAGATGTTAAGGGAGTGTCGTCTTCTATGTCAACGGCCAGCTGGAGTGCATGGAACTCCGTCTGGGGATGGATAAGGAGCCAACCAAGAGCTTATGGGTCAGGATTAAAGGGAGGGTAGAGACAGGTGACATTACAGTGGGGGTCTGCTACAGGCCACCCAACTAGGAAGACGGAGTGGATGAGGCCCCGTATAGACGGATAGAAGCATTCACAAGCCCTGATATCTATTGCAGGGACAACACAACAGGGCATAAGCAATCCAGGAGGTTCCTGGAATGTGTTGATGATAGCTCCCTTCTCCAAGTGATAGAGGAGCCAATGAGGAGAGGTGCCATGCCTGGACCATGTTCTCATGAACAAGGAGGGGCTGGTGGGGAATGTGAAGCTCAAGGGCAGCCTTGGCTGCAGTGACCATGAAATGGTGGAGTTCAAGATCCTTGGGGCAGTGATGAGGGTGCACAGCAAGCTCACTACTCTGGACGTCAGGAGAGCAGACTTTGGCCTCTTCAGGGATTTGCTTGGTAGAGTACCATGGGATAAAGCCCTGGAGGGAAGAGGGGCCCAAGAAAGCTGGTTCATATTCAAGGATCACCTCTTCCAAGCTCAGGATTGATGCATCCTAACAAAGGGGAAGTTGGACAAAAACATCAGGAAGCCTGCATGGATGAACAAGGAGCTCCTGGGCAAACTCAAACACAAAAAGGAAGCCTACAGAGATTGGAAGCAAGGATAGGAGGTAGCCTGGGAGGAATACAGAGAAATTGTCCGAGCAGCCAGGGATCAGGTTAGGAAAGCTAAAGCCCTGATGGAATTAAATCTGGCCAGGGACATCAACAAGAAAAGTTTCTACAGGTACATCAGTGATAAAAGGAAAGCTAGGGAAAATGTGGGCCCTCTCTGGAAGGAAACGGGACACCTGTTTACCTGGGATATGGAGAAGACTGAGGTATTCAATGACTTTTTTGCCTTGGTCTTCACTGGCTAGTGCTCGAGCCACACTGCCCAAGTCACAGAAGGCAAAGGTAGGGTCTGGGAGAATGAAGAACCACACACTGTAGGAGAAGATCAGGTTAGAGACCATCTAAGGAACCTGAAGGTGCACAAATCTATGTCATCTGATGAGAAACATTCACGGGTCCCGGGGGACCTGGCGTATGAAGTTACTAAGTCACTAACCATCATATTTCAGAAGTCATGGCAGTCCGATGAAGTTCCCACTGACTGGAAAAGGGGAAATATAACCCTCATTTTTAAAAGGGGGGAAAAGGGAAGATCAGGGAACTACAGGCCAGTCAGTGTCACCTCTGTACCCAGCAAGATGGAGCAGATCGTCCTGTAAACTCTGCTAAGGCACATGGAAAATAAGGAGGTGATCAGTGACAGCCAACATAGCTTCACTAAGGGTAAGTCATGTCTGCCAAATTTGGTGGCCTTCTACGACAGCGTTACAGCTTTGGTGGATAAGAGAAGAGCAACTGATATCATGTACCTGGACTTATGCAAACCATTTGACATTGTCCTGCATGACATCCTTGTCTCTAAATTGGAGAGATGTGGATTTACAGATGGACCGCTTGGTGGATAAGAAATTGGCTGGATGATCACACTCAAAGAGTTGCAGTCAACAGCTCGATGTCCAAGTGGCCAGCAGTGACGAGTGGCATTCCACAGCGGTCAGTACTGGGACTGGTGCTGTTTAACGTCTTTGTCGGCAACATGGACAGTGGGGTTGAGTGCACCCTCAGCAAGTTTGCCAACAACACCAAGCTGTGTGGAGAAGTGAACACACTGTAGGGAAGGGATGCCATACAGAGGGACCTGGACAGGCTTCAGAAGTGGGCCTGAGTTGCGACCTCATGAAATTCAACAAGGCCAAGCGCATGGTCCTGCACTTGTGTTGGAGCAATCCCAAGCACAAATACAGGCTGGGTGGAGAATGGACTGAAAGCAGCCCTGAGGAGAAGAACTTGGGGGTGTTGGTTGGTGAGAAGCTCAACATGAGATGATAATGTGCGCTCAGAGCCCAATAAGCCAGCCATATCCTGGGCTACATCAAAAGAAGTGTGGCCAGCAGGTCGAAGGAGGTGATTCTGCCTCTCTACTCTGCTTTCATGAGATTCCACCTGGGGTATTGCGTCCAGCTCTGGAGTCCTCAGTGCAGGAAGGATGCGGACCTGTTGGGAGTGGATCCAAAGAGGGGCCACAAGAATGATCAGAGGG
>VYZM01020333.1:0-55416 GCA_013398915.1 Dromas ardeola
CCGTCCCCTCCCTGGGGTGGGGGTCCTGCTCCCCCCTCCTGCTGAGGGACCTCCCCCGGGTCCCCCCACCGAGACAAGCCAGCGGCAGCCACCGCGGCTCCAGCCTGGGCGACATGGACCCGGCCCAGCCACGGCCCCTGCCCTGCCCAGCACCCTGGGATGGCCACCGCGCGGCCTGGGCCACGGCCTCACGGAGGAGACGCTCCGGTGGGACCACCTGGACCCGCCTGGCAGGGAGATGGGGGAAGTCGCGCCGTGCCAGGGGGTCATTTCCCCATCGGCTTGGACAAGGCCTCAGTGCCAGGGGGTCATTTCCCCATCGGCTTGGACGAGGCCTCACGATTTCAGCGTCTGCCAGCGCGGTGCTGTGGGTACGGGCTGGCGGGGGGGTGCCGGGCTGAGCTCCTGCCCATGTCCCNTCGGCTTGGACCAGGTCTCAGTGCCAGGTGGTCATTTCCCCATCGGCTTGGACAAGGCCTCAGTGCCAGGGGGTCATTTCCCCATCGGCTTGGACGAGGCCTCACGATTTCAGCGTCTGCCAGCGCGGTGCTGTGGGTACGGGCTGGCGGGGGGGTGCCGGGCTGAGCTCCTGCCCATGTCCCCCCAGCATCAGGGTGCCCGTATCCTTACCTGCCCGCTGCCCTGGCTCCGCAGGCCCCTGTTTCTCCAGCTTTCCCACAGGCAGCCCTGGATAAGAGATTAATCGGTGCCAAATTAAAAATATCACCTGCCTCAGGTAGATTCACCCCCCTGTGCTCTGGGCAGGGACAACCAGCCCAGCTCCCCATAGCCCCCACGCCTCTCCCTGCCGCAGCCCCACGGCTCACAGCCACTCACTCTTTCCATTAGGAAAAACATTTTTCAGGAGCATATAACTGTGAAATTTCACTCTTGGCTGAAACTTGGCTCAGCAGCAGGGAGGCTGGGAAGGGCTGGACCCAGTGGCTCCAGGTGTGAAAAGTGCTTTTTACAATGAGCCCTTGTAACTTGGGAGAAATAGCTTCAATCCCTGCACCGTGTCTTGCCGTGTGGGCTTCGGAGTGAACGGGTGAAGGGGAAAAGACCAAACCCACAGCGGCCCGCGGGATGCCATCGCAACCCACCCGGGGAGAGGCATGTCCTGCCCAGGAGGGGCTGGGGACAGAGCGGAGAACTCCACCGATGCTGCGGGAGCAACACATCTCCTAGAGAAAGGGGAATTCTCCCCAGAAAGGGTCAAAAAGAAGTTTGCACACCCTCAGAGATCCAGAAAAAAACGGAGGTTGGACAAACACATAAACATCGGTACCATCCCAGTAAAATCCTGGTGGAAATGGCCTTCTGATGGGGTGGAAATTCCCATCCGAAGGGGTTTCCAAGTGTCTATCACCGCAGACTGCGAAACTATGTAAAACAGCCAAGAAGAACGTGCTTATTCCTGCAGAGTGAAAATACCCATCCCGGCATGCCCGTGGCTCGCAGGAAAGGGCCCTGTCATCCCGCAAGAGCCCCGGTTTTAGGCGCTCGCTCAGTGCTTCCACCCGAGCGGCCGCCGCACCGAGGGGCTGCAGGACCCCCCCCAGACACACCACGCTGGCGCGGTTCTGAAAATCTCAGTAACACTTTTTAATATACAAGAATCAAAAGTACAGCAGTTTTACAATGTAGGAAAATTTAATACATACTATATAAACAACATATTTACATCAGAAATCACTAGGACAGTGGCATTTTTTTTCACAAATATAAATTAATATTAATTACTGTTTTTAGTCAACAGGTTTAAAAGTCCACATTTTTACAGTAAGAGTCCTTCTCTCCCCCGGAGGGGAGACGGAGGTCAGGAGGAAATGGGTGAAAGCAGAATAGTATTTTTGTGTGGATCACTTAGAACTGTTCATGTAATGACTTCAGAGCACTGTTAAGTATCCACTTCGGTTGGGCACCGCATTGCCTGTCCCCGCAGCAGGTTTCGCTCTGCAGGACTTCCATCGTGTGAATTCACGGCTTCACACCATTTCCAAAGGGGTCAGGCTGAAAAACTCTTTTTTTTTTTTTTTTTTTAAATAAAAACCCAGCAAGTTGCTACTTTTCCCTGCAGTGAGGCTAGAGGGAATCCCGCAGCAGGTTGGGAAGGAAGAGCTGTATCAGATGTTGACACAAACACCGCGGTGAAATTTATGGCTGTGGACCTGTCCCCTCCAATCCCACTCACATCCAAGTGACTGTGTCTGGTCCCTGTGTTGAGGGGACATAAAATGCACGTGTATGTGTGTGGGCTCGGGGGGGATTTTCTCCCAAATCTAGTTTTCCAGCTTCATTAAAGCCCAACCCAGTGAAGACCCACCCACTGTGAGTGAACAAAACTACGTGACTTCAGTGTCAGGCTAATGTGACAGCGGGGACAGCTCTTCAGTGGATATGGGTAAAGCTTTTGCTGTTGCACAAAAAGGGGAACCCCAACCCAGCTCACACCTGGAATGCACAGAACCCCCCCACGTCTGCGCACCGAAAATGCCTCTGGCTGGGGTCCGAAGTTTTCCTGCACCAACCGTAACACTGGTCTGGCCAGTATTGCCTTTTGCTACAAGTGTATGGCACGAACTTTCCATCACGATAGCACCGCTTGGCGAACAAAAAGAGCAATTCTCTTTGCCCTTCCGAGGTTTCTTCCATTTTCACATTAAAAGCTAATACCTCTGAAAAGAAAGGACCTCTTTGTTGAATGCCGCAGCAAGCGCGCCTGCAATCACAGCTTAGTGAGGAACGCCGCGGAAACATGCTATCTCAACACCTCCCATCACCCGGCAGCTCCAAGGGGGACTGTGGAAGACTTGCCTTCACCTCCTCCTGCACAGGTAAACACATGCGTTAACGCTTTCTCGGGGCAGTACAGAGCCCCTGAGGAAGGAAAACTGCCCTGCATTTGGTGGAAATCTTGCAAAATAAAAACAAAAGGCGAGCAAAACACTTCCTGCGTGTCCCGTTAAAGCAGCGGGCTCAGAAAGGAGGGAGCGCGGGCAGCAGATTCCAAGGGATGCACTACATGGAGGGGGGCAGGGGGGTATTAGTGTCGGTTTGCGTGCGCCTTCCAAGGCGCTGGCTGGAGTCAGGAAGCCAGCCCTGAACACCCATCTCCCCTCAGTCTTTCAGGGAAAGAACGTCACAGCTTATTAGGGTCAGATACTGGCATCTTAATAGGAAGCCCAGCTTCTGTTCCCCACCAAAAAGAGGAGTCTGGAACAGCCTGGTCTTTAATACTGAGCTCTGGGAGATGACCCATCCCTGGACAGCAGGCTCGGGGCAGCCCGGCTGTTGGGAGAGCTTTGTGGTCTCCAGGGATGTGACTCTATGGACAAAGACCTAGGAACTGAAAAATAATCACCCTAACGACTTCTGGCCAGCAATCTTTGTGCAACCCCACGCACCACACCAGTCTCCAGCCTGGGCACTGTTCTGCATCACACGTTGTGGCTCGAATACTTGGAGGAGTGTTCGCTCTGAAGTCCACTAAGCTGGGCTGCAGACTCCTCTCTTCCCTCTGCCATGCTGGGCTCCGAAGACATTTGCTCCAAGGATTTTTAAGGACCCAGTCCTGAATTCCTCATTCTCCCCCTGCTCACTTAGGTGCCAAGCCCTCAGGCATGTTTCCAATGTCGACAGACAGAAGGTCTTTCAGTGCAGGTGCTTTTAGCAATTCAGAGTTACTGCTGGAACGGTGGCAGGAAGGTGACTGTTTGCCGAACAGTGATCAGTCCATTGGATTCCTATTTAACTCTGCTCTACCATCCCTTATGCTTTTGTTGCAGTAAAGTTTTGTGATCACTGTTTTCACGAAGTGCAGAGAGAAGTGACATGCCCAAAGACTGGAGCACCTCAGTGGCAGGGAGATTAGGAGCTTCAGGAGCCCTAGATGCCCAGAGCCATCTTTTGACCTTGCAGCTCCCAGCCAGCATCTGTTAGTTCCTGGACCATCCAAACTGCCCATGTCAGAAAAGAAGAGGACTTTTGTTTTGAATTCCTGAGCCCTGTCCACTGGGAAACACTGCTCTCGCCCCATTTTTTTTCCTACTGGTTAGAAAAGAACTAAGCCTTTGCTAAGGAAGTCTGTCCATCTTTCACATATCCCAAAGCCTCCTGGAGTCAAGATTTGCCAGTTCCAGCCCTGGAGATGGGAGGAAGATCCTCCACACCTCTTCTGTTGCAGGGGACACAACAGCAATCAAAGCAGAGCCAGTTTCTTGAAATGGATAAAGACACGGAAATGATAATGTGGGCCAGGAAAGCAATGGATTGTCACCAGCATGGCTCCAACTCCTTTGGAGTCACTCTGCAGGGAGACATCGAGTCCCTCTTTCAACCAAGCTTGGCTGCTGAGGGGCTCTCCTGTCCCTCCTTGAACATACCCTCCCATTGCCCTATGCTGGTTACACACAAAACCCAGCCCAACCAGTTTATCCCCAATCCCAAAGCAGCATCTGTCATGTAACATCAAGTCAGAGCAGGCACACAGCCTTCTGCACAATCCTAAGCAGCATCGATCCACCTTCTCGGTTTGGGGAAACACTGGCTGGGGAAAATTCCCTTGGGTCCATTGGAATGGGGAAAACAAAAACAAAACAAAGAGTGAGGCAGCAAGGCTGGTTCCAGAGTTCAATGGTAAAAGAGGGGAAAGGAGATGGGAATCCAAACCGAGAGCTAGGGAAAAATCTTCCTCCACCTACTCCCCCAAAATCCTCCTTGACCCAGCAAGATGATAGCAGCATGTTCAGAGTTTCTGATTGCTGGCTTGGAGAAACCAGCCGCTGTTGCATCAAACCAAGTATTTCAGACGTGCGCTTTCCCCCCCTCTCCAGTCACTTTATGTTTTCCGAATGTTCCAGTTATAATCTGGATTGTTTTTCTGTTCTAATGACCTATCCAGAGGTGACCTGTGATCGAGAGGTGACTTGGAATCGTGGGGGGATTTCTGAGAGGGGGGAGAGCGAGGGTCCGACACGGCAGGGTGAGGTGGCGGGAGAGGCTGTTTGTAATCTCCCGATTTGTCTGTGTGGAAGGACCGGTAGTGGTCCGAAGGTCCTTGGCCATGGTATCCCATGGGTGGCCTGTGATCAGACATCCGTCGGAAATCCTGCTGGTGGTAGTTCTGAGGCCTGAACTCATCGGATCGTCGACGCTTGGAATCATGGTGGTGCCTGCAGAGAGAAAACGAATGGGTAGAGATGAACTGATCCCCAAGGAACACCTGGCCACCATGACCGGGTGCATCATTGCAAACTCTTCCCAGCCTTTCTGAGATGAAAGGGAATTACCTGTCATAATAATCTCGGTGGCCTCTGTGGTCTCGGTCACTGTTGTATTGTTCGTATGGCCTCTTGCGGGAGAGGTTATTTGGTCTGTAGTTCCCAGAGCTCCGGTGGGGCTCTCCACGAGATCGCCGATCCCCGTAGTGGTGGTCCTTGTACCAGTGCTGCTCATACTGGTGATGCCGCTCCCCACCCCACATCTGGTTGCTGTTGCCACCGTAGTTGAACTTTCGATCCCTCTGCCATTCTCCTCGGTCTGCAATGAGGAAAGCACCAGTAAGTGTCTTTCATACTTTAGTTTAAGCCCATTACTTTGCTGAATTCTCAAAGAAATTATAACTATTGCTGTGGCCCTTTAACTTTCTCCTCCCTAAACAACGTGGGCCCAATTTTGTTCTTTGCATTTCTTTATCATTACTTTAGCAAATCTTATTCTGTCGTGTTCTCTTACTCTTTTCATCACTATATCACCATGTTTTCTAGTCCAGCAATAAGCACAGTGGTAATATATGTTCCATCCCATCACCTTTAAACCTGACCAGCCACAAGTCCCAGAAGGATTTGTGTCCAAGAGCAAACAGCCAGTAGGTTAGAAGGGATGGTTTCTCCTGGCTTGCCAGCACTCACCTGTGTTACTGAAATGTCTCTTGTTTGGGTGGCCATAGTTGTCACGCGGGTGCCCGTGCATCTGCTGCTGGGTGTGGGATGGGGGCATGTGGATCTTCTGGGAATGAGGATTGTGAGGCACATGAGACTGGGACATCACAGAATCGCGGCTAGAGCCTGAAGGCTCTGGGCGGAACGGCTTCTTCATGCTGGACATGTCCTCCTTCTTCTTCTGCTCCTGCAAGATGGAAGAGAGGGTTACAGCTCAACTGCTCTTCCACCAAAAGATTCAGACTATGAGAGCAAGAGCCTTGTCTGTCAGGCTCTGGATTTTTCTGCAGGCTCCCCACGCTGTAGGCCACTTGAGGACTTGGTGAACCAACTGTGCCCAAGCATGGTATGAATGGCAATGGTACAAATGTGGTGGAGGACAGGCACAGTTTTGCCCCATGGGGCTCTGCTTCTATATCCCATCTCTACAGGGCAGCGCTCCCAGACTTTTCACTCTAAAGATGAACTCAACACAACATTTCACACCAAGCAATGCTTTTTCTTGGTCAGAACAGCCAGAACAAGGTGACCAGCGTTGTTAGGTGAAGGGAGAAATGCCACATGAAAGAGGAGGCAAATGCAACCAGACTGTTCAGATGTTAAGAAAATCACAGACTGACAACAACAACAAAGAAAGCCCATGATAAGAGGCAAAAAAGTACTGACACTTCAAGTGCGACAACTTTTAAAAACAGTATTGTGGTTTGGGCCCTCAAACCAGGACAGACAGCAACTGGAGGGAAGACACTTCAGGTCTCACCTCCTCTTCCTGCGATCTTTTCTTATGAGCCATCTTGTAGAGTTTGTGCAGTTTTCTGGCATCAAATTCTGTGAATTTTGACACAAATATCCATAGGTTCCTAGAAGGACACGAACATTGTCTGTTAATTGCTACCTCAGCAGTTTAACTGCCAACTGCTTTCAAACCAACATCAAATCAGTTCTACCCTCTCTGGAAAAGACTATTAACCCAGACCAGGACAGGATGATCAGAAGAGCTGCAACCAAACTCTTCAAAGAGAAATAAAGAGGTTTGCATTGGTTTATCTAAACTAGCTCTGAAATCAATTTAAATGAAACATCTTGCATTGTTTCAAGGTGTGGAAACAACTTGCAGACAAAACCCTCACCTGAGGCTGGTCATAGACTGAGCGGGCTAGAGAACATAAGATTCCACAGGTTAAATAAGAGGCAAATGGCACACTCATCCACATAACACCCAGCAGCCTCTGACTACCGTTTTTGAATATCATAGACCAGCCAAAGAAAACAAAATGGTCCCTCACCGTCTCCATAGCTTGATATGATCCTGGTCAGTGTAGGCTTTAAGGCACTCAGAGATGCGATCCCCAATTTTTAGGAGGCAGTTGCGCGTGTGCTCCAGCTGTTCTTGAACCGTCAGTCCCTTATCAGGCTTATCGAGTTGCTTCAGTGCTTTTTTGACTGGTCTCATCCTTTCCTTGCACTTGAAAAAGCAATAGAGAGCAGAAGGTGATTCATTTGACACAGGGCTCTTAATCAGAGCTGGAAGAAGTTCATTAGCATGAGTTATTAGTTTTATCTGACCATTAGGCAATGAGAAATCAGCTACGAAAATAGCAATTTGTTAGACATGCTGCAGAAAATAATCAGGAAAAGACGAGAGTCTCCCCGTCTCCACTGCTGTCCCTTTTAGAGGGGAACAATTTGCTTTGCAAACCGTAATCGCACACGGTTTGCTCTTTGCCCTGATCCCACGGCAGGCAGGGAAGCATAACCGAGCACTGACATGCTGAACCAGCAGCCCCAGCTGAATGAGCGCTCACTCAATAACCTCCCTGTCCATCCCCATCTGTGGGCGCTTTAATCTATTGCTTTTACCCAAACTGGAAAACATGAGATGAAAGCACCATCTTTTTTGGCTGCGCTCATCAACACTGCGCACAGACAGTAAATCAGACAGGTTTCTACTGCCTGACTGGACCTTTCATGCATCACAGAGGGAAAGTAAAAGGAAAAAACAGACAAAAAAAACCCAGAACGCAAGACCTTCAGGGAATACACAGATTTTAATTTAGAGAACTGTTGTTAGAAAGTGATACTTCAGCACTTCCCTGTGCAAGTCAGGCCAACTTTTACTAAAAGGCTATTTTTACAAGGAGCCTTGCAGGCGTGTTTGCTGCAAGAGCGTTAACACAGCTAGGGAAGTGCTTACAGCTCAGGTAACTCCGTACCTCCCACAGCCACAACAAGGTCACCCTCAAAACTCTCCTGTATTTCCCCACCTGGAAGAGCCACAATAGTTCCTTGGCTTCTACAGGAGAGAGGTTACCACCCAAGGCTGCAGGGTCTTCTGTAACCCTGGGCTGTCAAACGAGCAGGGGGAAATTATCAGCTGAAGGAGAGCCCTTCTGCATGCCCTGTTGACATGCTGCCCTCTCCTGCCCTGGATGACATCCCTAGCAGAGGCAGGGGATGAACATGTGCCCTCATGCAAAGCTGAATTTTGAAGAGAGTTATCTGAACCCTTGAACAGTGCAACTGCTCGGTGAGAACTGGAAGCTGAAAGAGCTTTGAAGTTTCTTCCACTTGAAGTGTTGTTTACAGCAGCCAGCTGGTAGGCACAGAGGCGGCTGGTGGACAACTCTTGTACAGGGTTGTCCTGCCATGCTCTCAGACCAGCCAGAGGAAATCACTGTGGGGCACTAAAAGGGGGCTCACACCCTGACACCTAAAACACATCCTTGGATAACATGTAAGCAAAAACCCTAGCCGCCTTGCTGGGCTCTCTGCCACCGTCCTCCCATCTCCCGAGGAAAATACTCACTATGCTGAATGTTTCTTGGTCCAGATCGTCATCCTCGTCTTCTCCAATGGGGATTGGTTCACTCCCTGCAGTAATGTGGACGGGACCTTGTGATCTCTTCCCTTTACTTCCAGATTTGGCTTCACCACCTTTAGGCTTTACAAGGACAAATTACACACATCACATGATGAGCCAGACTGCAGGATCCCAAGTGATCCAACTAACAACCTCCACACTGTTGTTACTGGCAGTTGTTAAACCCCGGGCACCGCTCCTACAACTTTCCTCCCAAGATCTCAAATTGTTTAGCTATAATGCCTCTATTTAGCTTTACGTCATCCCTGAGGGAGTAGAGAGAATTCAGAGTCAACATTTTGGACATGAATACGATATTCATACTCATGGAGAGAAAAACCGCATTGAAGACTTGGAAGAGAGGTTAAGATAAAGAATATATATCCCTTGCAAAGGACAGAGCTCAGAGTAGTCTCATGTCTACAAGGATTTGCAACTTAGTGATGTCACTAGTCCTCAGACCCTCTGGAAAGTAACCTCAAATCCTGGCCTGTTAGGGTAAATTTTGACTTATATGACTTACCTGTAGTCAAAGCCCTTTAGAGTCAAAGCCCTTTAGAGTCAAAGTCATACCAAAAATCACTGGAAAGCAAACTTTCCCCTATATATGCAACAAAACTTCTTGGTTTGCACTTATGACCTCAGTGTCAAAACACACTGGGCATGCAGTACATACCTGCTCCTTGGACAGGTACTTCAGGTCATTATTACAGAAGCTTTTACTCCCCTTCCAATTTGAACCCAGCCCCAGGGCAGTTGTACCCAAAACCCAAGGGACGTTTTAGTCCACAACATACCACTGATGTTGAAACACTCATTCTGGTGAGTCCTGAACAGCCACAAAGACAACTCACAGACCTGATGGTGTGGACAGTTGGGTTATTTGGAGTGAATTTAAATTAGAGGGGAATACAGACAAGGTGCAGCCAATCTTGTGATAAATCAGAGCTGAACAGAACTTTGATCTGAGTGCTCCAGGCTCTTTCCCCTTTCTTTCTTAACATCAGCTATTTGGCCATATGGCTGTCACAGGGACAGCTCTTCTTTTTTGGACACATTCCATCAAGCTTTAGGATATATTGCCTTCTCCACTTTTTGTTGCAATTCTTCACCAAAAAGAATTCAGGAGGACTGAACATGGGATACCACCTCACCCCACAGTGCTTCATTGATGTCTCTTCACACAGGGCCTTTAATGAATCATAAGTCTCATAACTCGTCCTTCTGCTCAAAGAGTTTCCTATCTCTTAAACTGCTCCCGAGAGTACCACATACCTTTTCTTTCTTGTCTTTTGTCTTCTTTTTCTCTTTATCGCTTTCCTTTTCTTTCTTTGTGGTTGTCTGTTTTTCCTTGTTCTCTTTGTTCTCTTTCTTCTTCTGTTTCTTTTTCACGGGGCTCTTTTCCAAGCCATCCTCCTAGAAAATCAGTCACAGCACAAAGCTGGAGTCCCTCACCTCACGTACATTTTCTTCCATAAAACTTACATCCTTGAAACACAGGCAATTTTTGAGGTCCATCCAAATTTGCCCTCACACCTCTCTAACCAGACAGCAAGCCCTACTTAACCAGCTGCAACCCACCCAACCCTTGAAAAAAGGGTATAAAAACCAGGCGAGCCCCAATCTGTAACTAGCTGGCAAACTGTAGATAAGCACTGCTTTCCTTTGCCAGCTGCGCTTGAGAACGCTCAGCCCCTAAGGTAGATACTGATCAACACACGAACAAAAAGCCTTAGACTTCAAGCCAAACCACTCAAAGACAGAAGGTTTTCTAAGCAACAGCATGACCTTGGTAAACTCCAGCTTCACCACCGGCTGACGTACTGAAAAGGAGAGCGAAACGATTCTTCTTTCTCTCCTTTATAAGGGCAACAGGCTTTGTCCTGAGACAACCTTTCCTCCAAGTCAATATGTGGATGTGTGTGGCCATTCTAGGATCCATCAAAACACTTAAAAGCACCAACGTAAAAGAATGGGTGGGAAAGGTCCTTCTTTCACACCGAGAGCTGTATGTGTTTTTGTGAATTTGCCAGCCTCCTGTGGGAACGCACTCTGTAGTGCCCCCTGACTCCACAGGGCATTCGCTAGGGGTGCTTCTCAAGGCGAGTTTCTGCAGTAACAACAGAGCTCAAGGAAACCTGGAAACACCGCTAGCCACCGAGTTGACTCACCTTGACTTCACCTTCTTCTGACTGGTTGTCTGAGTGCCGAGGAGAGGAGAGTTCATTCCCATGCTCATCTTTGACTTTGGGAGCCTTGTTCTCTTTCTTTACTCGTGGTTTCCTCTTCTTTAGCTTGCCCTGGTGAAAACACAGAACAAGTCAGAGCAAGCAAACAGCTACAGCTACTTCCTGAGGATATACCCCATCTCCCAAAGGTCTCGCAAACAGCTGCCAGTCCTGAAGAGTGGCAGAAAACCTGATGAGCCTGAGTTCCTCAGTAAAAGTAATAATTAATTACCTGTATCTTACTAAATATCATTTCAGTATCACAATGTAATCAGACAACAGACAAGGCCATATTCTTTCATGTAGATGATGTTCAGTGACCTGGGAACGCAGGGTATCTCCTACCATCACCAAACCACTCATTCTGAAGCCCCCAGAATCAAGCAGACACATCTCACCTCCTCCCCATCTTTCATGTTTTCTTTCTTGTCCAGATCTTTCTTCAGCAGTTTCAGTAGATAATCAACTCGGGTCTGGAGCTGTTTTCCCTGAGGTTTCTTATCCGTCTCAACAGGTAGGATCTTTGATAAAGAAGAAAAAAAATAAAATGCACCCACATGTACCTATATCAAACACTGTCGAAAGAAATACATGCTAGCAGCAGTCCTTCCAGGCCCAGCAAAGGGTTGGAGATGCTGCACCTTCTCAGGGAATAAGAAGGTTCAAGTATTTCTTCCAGCTCCCACGCAGACTCTCCCTGTCTAGCCAAAAGCAAAGCTCCTATAGCAAACATCCCTCCCCTTGGCCTTTTGCAGAAGTGAAAGGACCCCAAGGCAGCTCTCTAGATTCTCTATGATCCTTCTTGTAGAAGAAAAAAAACTTTGCAAACTATATGTGGGACTTTGAGTTGCAAAACTGAGTCCACTCCCCTTGACACATCAGCTTTGTTTGTGACAGCCTTGTCACAGCAGGGTGGTCCTCTGTGGTAACCTGAAACATTGCTACAGCAATAATACAGATGCAGAATTTTTAGCAGAAAACAAGGATGCAAGGTGCCATATTGTGGAGGAATTATATCAGTTTGCCAATTCTGGTTACCTTCATACTCCATTGGAAATTGGGTGGCATGTCTCAGGCAATTGTTTCCATTGAAAAATGCCTTTCTGGACTTCATGTAGGAGGGCTCTCAGACACAGTCTGATCTTTGCTAAAAGCACTAATGGGGATGTCATGGGAATGCAGCAGATTGGCAGCAGAGCTGGTGTAGAGAGTCCTGATGTTCCTCAGGTCTATGTTGCAGTTTGCTCTCCTTCCATTGTGCTGACACAACGGATGGCAGCTTATTTTTAACCTGGATCATTTCAACATGGCCCCCATAAACAGTTCTTATGGGAATGACTGAGGAACAGAGGAACTACATGGAGGCCTTCCAGCTGGCTTTGCTGCCATAGCCAGTCATGTAACCATACCCTCAAAGCTAACACAGACCAGTCTTGACATAAGCAGTGTCAAATCTGCGAAAAATTACTTCCACGCAGAAATTCAGACTCAGCTTCTTGTGAGATGCTCAAGGAAATATCAAGTCATGATTATGCAATGCACCGTCTGCACTGTGCATGTAACCACACATGTCAGCATTACCATTTTCTTCCTGCATCGTTTCAGTGTGGTTCATATGGTACTGTTCAGAGAAAATTTACTGCCAATCAAATAACGCAACTCTGCTTTCCATCAAGCGTGTAACATTCCATGGAGGTCACTGTTTTCCTCATTATCATTTATTATTATTTTTGGAGTGGTTACAAACATAAACATCTGTTTCTGGAGTAAATCAAACATGTCGTCTATGAACACTGCAATGGACCCAATGCAAGCAACAAGCAAAGCCACCTACCTTATCAGATAACTTCAATTCCGGATCTGTTTTAATTAGCTCCCAGTTTCCATAACCATGCTCGTAAATTCCCACTAACAAGCGAGAATCCTCCTCCACTCCCCAGTCTACATCAAAATGGGCAGCTTTGACACGGCACGTCAGGCGGTACCTGAAGGCATTTCAAACATGAGCTACTTTTAATGCTGCGGAGGATAAAGCAAATCCACATATCTAGGCTATTCTCTTTCCAGTACAAAATCCAAATTCCCCGAGCCTCTATCTGCATTGCCTACTTAGCCAGACTCACTTCTTCCTTTCCTCTGGGTCTGTGGGAATGGATTTATGCAGCATTTCAAACTCCTCTTCATGCTGGATGATGGATTTCACGTTGACTTGGACACCAGAAATCTTGATAGTAGGACCTCTTCTTTTTCCAGGTCCTTTCCCTGCTCAGCAATAAAACACAGCAACTAAGAGAACTCTTACAGAAAGAAGTGCGTCTGTAAAAATGTTTAGACACACAGAGATCAAGACCTTGCCCGCAATCTCTTATTTAAACATAAGGCTACCTGCTAAGGCAGGCCCAAAATGTAAGTTTGCTTTCACTAGCTCACTTAGATCTGCAATCTAAACACCTCCTGGTATCATTTTCTTAAAGACGCATCAAAGTACGCTGGAGATGTTGCTTCAGTAGTTTTGTTCAGCTGCAACAGGCAGAGACCCAGCGTGAAATCCAGCCCAGACCCCTCTTATCTCCAAACCAACAGAACAGCCATAGAGTGGTTGATGATGCCAGCTCCAACAAGTGCTAATCGTGGATCCAGCTTTACCATGGAGTACACAGCACCAGTTTGATTACCAGTCCCAGGAGCAATGAAATATGATCTGCTTTGCCTTGTGGCCCAGCATTAAATAAGCTGATGACTTCAGCCTCTCCCCACAAAAACTCATGTTCAGCAGAAGCCAACAGACCCAAATAGCACTTTCCATTCTGCGCAGAAAACTCAGAGGTTTCCCTCTGTTCATGAGGGCTGCCTGGCAGAGATGGGATGGTTTAAGTGTCTGCTTATTCTTTGCGTTTAAGTTGCAATGTGGCATGCCTCCCCGCCCAGTAAGAGAATGGTTTTCTCACCAGCTCCATGGGAACTTGCCCCAAAACCATCATAACAGCAGCACACAACCCTCTTGCTCACCTTCACCTGGATTTTCTTTCAGCTGCTCCTCGTATTCTTGCATTGCTGACACACAGCTATTGTGGATGAGTTCCCCTAACCGTTTCAGATCAGCCACAGACTTATCCACCAGCTCAGCATCCCGGGCAATACACTCCAGCCTGGGAAAGGGGAAAAGAGAATTACAAATTTTGTATTTGATACAGCATATCTCCTCCCAGTCACTTCCTGAGCCATTGTTTCATAGCTTTTACTAGTGAATGCTGTACATGTATGAACGTAGGAAACCCGCTGTCCTGCACGAGTCGAGTTCATGCAGGAAACAACACAGTTTTAGTCTTTTTTAGGTCCGACAGCTGTAGTACAGTGCAGAAGTAGTGTAACTGATCCAATCCTTTGGATTTTTTTAGTATTAAAGCAAAGGTGAGAACTGTCTATCTTGGGTACAACAGGTACCTTCTGTGACTCTCCAGTGTTCCTTCATGCTTTCTCAGTTTCATATTAACTCCATTTGATGGTCAAAAGCTGCCATCTGGTGTCCCTTTTGCCTGGCTGAAGTTAGTAACATCAAGGCCCATATGCAAGCCTTGTATTTCACAACAGTTTCACAACCAGCTAAAAAAACACAGCCATTTCTCAGACGACATATGCAGGGATCCCTGCCTCAGCTCTGTGACCTCAGCAAGGGCTACAGCCGTCCAGACCCAGCACATGCGCCCATGTCCCTTCCTCCCTCACTTACACAGGGTCACACACTCATGCAGGGCTCTGCAGACCCACGCTCGAGAACGGCATGTGCCCCTCCCCGCTTCCCTTCAAGAGGGATATGGCAGCAAAAGGAAGATGCTCTGAATTCAGCCTTGAAATTAACACGCATAGAGAAGCTTGGCAAGCGTTTTGGGCAGCATTTGCTGCTCAGACAGCTTCTCCCTCTCCTTTCAAGGCAGAGTGGAAATGCCCCAAGGGCCAGACTCTGCCAGCAGGACGATGCTGTGCACAGCCCGGCGCCACTACTGCTCTAGCTGCTTTTTGGCCAGCCTTCATCCCTGCCCATCAACTGAGACGTGAGGGACTGCATGGCAGCGCTTGGGTTACTGACCACACGGCAGCAAGGCTTTGTGCTGTCCGTGGAGGTTGTATCAAACACCCACAGCAACCTGCAAAAGGTCGTGCTTAGAAACACAACGTCCCCCTGTGATTAGCCTCTGGAGCAGGGCCAGGTTGAGACTTACCGTTCAAGAGGCAGTCCAAACTTCTTGTAAGCCTTGATAAACCTAAGCAAAAAGAAAAAAAAAGAAAACAGAAACTAAAGCAACAGCTATACAAAGTCCAATATCACAAATATGCTCGAATATATTAATTACAGCCTGCCACGTTATCAACCTTGCATCCCACGCTGATTAGCTAAGCATCACTCAGGACTGGGACGCCTAATCCATTAGCCCCCATGAAGAGGTTTGTGACCTTGGCTGGAGAAGAACACAACATTATTACGAACATTGGTTGTTTCACAGATGAAATAAAAAAAAAGAAAGCCATAAGCATAGTGTAAAAAATAAATTGAAAGAAAGCATTGGCTCACACCATGTTGGTAATTATTAACTTCATTTTTCCAAGGAGAAAAGAGGCATTAAATCAACGTAATTGGTAATTTTAACGCTCAGGCTGTAAGTCTAACAACCCATCACAGAAGAGCCAACTGTGGTGCAATCCATCACAGAGGTTTGCAGACAAGGATTGCTATTTATTTTTATGTCTTATTTTTATTGTGAAAATCACTGCCATGGCTAACACACAACTTCAGGGCAAAAGTCAGACACTGTTGCTGCAATTGAACAGTGCCTTGTGCTGGGATCAAACCCAATGGCTTCAACTACAGATTATTTTTAAAATGAGTTAATTTTTTCCCCTTCTCTTTTTCATTTTGTGCTCTTTCTGCCTCTTTCTGCTGCATGACAATAAAGTAAACAGCTGCTACAATTCACATCGCAACACCTCCTTCCTTCTCTATGATTTCAGGGTTACCACAATCTGAAACATCTGACTATCTCCTGTTCAAAAATACATCAACTCGGAGTCAGAGGGAGAAAGTAAAGGAAAACATACAACCTCCTCTTTTCCACCTTTGGCTGAACATCTGGGCAGAGACATAAAACAAAGATCTTTGGGAAAGGCTCAAGAATTAGAAGATAGGAGAAGAAAATAATGCTCTGGAATTCAGCCCCCAGCTGACTTCAGGGACACAGTGCATGAGAAGATACACAACTGCTGGGATCAACAAGACCAGTGCTTCTCATGGGGTCATTTTGCCAGAGCTTGCCCTTCACTTAAAGCTTAAATCAGCAGGACTACTGCCAGAAAAGTGTCAGGAAGGCCAGAGTCCTTGGCTTGTCCAGCTCTGTATCTCATGGCACCTAAGACCTCACGTGTAATATGGAATTAGCTCAATCCACTTGGCCCAGGAAGGGCAGTTACAACAAGGATTAATTTTAGGAAGGTACCAGCTTCACTCTTGCCTGATTAAAGACAATCCAGTCCATTTTGCACAGACCTAAATATTAAGGTCATCAGCTGGCAGCAAACTGAATTATACAAAGATGCAGAAGCTGGTCAAATGAACCAGCTCCACTTAACCCACTGTCGTGCTTACAGGTGGACACCTCCTGGATCAATCAGGGGTTTTCTCCACCGGCACAGGATTTCTATATTTGTTTTCAGAACTGTCTCTTGTGCTCAGCACTAACCTCCTGATTTCAGCATCAGTAAATCCTTCCACGGTATCTTTTCTAACACTTCGAGGACGTCCCCTGCGCTTTGGTCTCTTCTCGTCATCAGTATCATCAGTTTCGCTTTCTGATCCAGATGATCTCTGGAGCCTTCTCTTAGTTTCAGCATCTGATTCACTGTCATTTGTCTGAGCCTGTATGGACAAAAAAAACAGCAGGGCAGTTAACAACTGCTCATCTGCCAACTTTACCGTCCCTCCCATGCACCGGCCCTATTTCACATTCAGACTGTAAAACACCTTTACACCTCTCCATGAAGATGCAGAAGCCCGTGTAGCCAACCCAGAGAGGCTGCACACCCTTGCAGTTTCCAGCTGGCTAAGGCTCTGGTGCTCATCCTTCCTTTACAGCCTTCCAGCCAGCAGTTTCACAATTGCATTTTCATTTACTAAGGTACATTCATTTACTAAGATACATTAAAACACGTTGATAATCATGGGTTTATGCCACAGTCCCTTAGGCTGTTTTGAAAACCATGACACCTCAGAAATTAATCTAGAATCATCCGATACAAATTATCCTTCTCTCTAGTTTTCACTTTAATGTTTTTCCTGAGCTTATCCCACAGAATACTTCATAACCCCTCAAAGTCCCATATTTTAGCAGACTTCCCTTGTACACTCTGTTTTCTGTCGGATTGGGGTAGAACACAACACCTAAAAAAGGCTTTGAGAAGATGCCATCTCTTTTGCCTGCAAAAGTCACATTTTGGCAAAAGCAGCCCAGGGAGCTAGAGAACCCAAGGGAAAGAAATAGCCAGAAAATGGCATAAACTGCAGTAAAATCTGCATTATAGAGCTGGACATTTTGCCCTGTGCTCACTACAGATTCTCTTTATTTTGTCTGCTAAGACAAGATGAGTCATACCAAACCTAATAAGGGCCCTCACAGTGCATTAAAAACCATGGGCACAATGCATGATGCCAACAAGAGGTCAGTGTGCTACCTCTGTGCTTTACTCCTAAACAACTTTGGAGGAGGCAAGGAAGCACACAGATGGCAAGAAGACTTCCCTTGAGTGTTGCCTTTGCCAACTCTAGCCTCCTGCCTCCCGGCTCCTCTCCTGCCTCCCAGCTCCTCGAGACAGGCTGTACCTTTTTAGTCGAGCTCCGGATTCGAGGCAGCATGTAGATTTCCTCCAATTCTTTCTGCCTTTCTTCCTCCTCCACCTTTTTCCTCTGCTCCTCTGGAATGATATCGTCCCAGTCCTTCTGTGACCGCTCATCCAGCTCTGTCTCTTCCTCCTCCATGGTTGCAAAGTTGGCCACCTTTCATAAGCAATGGAACACTTTTAGAAATTCCCTCCCCTGGCAGGAATACCCCAGAGCTGTCTGCTAAGCCTCAACTCCTTCCCCAGAGGAATTTTGCCAGCATTTCCGTAACTGCTTTATAATTGATCCCTATGTCACTACATTCCTGGTTCCTTGCCACATCTTTGGGCTAACAGCTTTTGAGAAAGTACGTGCAGTTTAGGAAGTACTGCTGAGCCTCTGTAAGTTATCGGTTTTGTTTCCAAATTTGGTAAATTCTGCGTTTTATTCACAGCCTTCAAAACCACTTACTTGAAATGAAATTAATACCTACAGATCTCCGCAGCTACTGAACCCAGACAACCCTTCAGCGAACTGCTTTGTACAGGTCACCTCTCACTGGGCCTGATTTGTCCTGTTTGTTACTGACCTTACCACGGTGGCAAGATGTGGGGAGCCACATTCCCGCATGCCAGGACAGAGCCTGAGGGTCCGTACCTTGAACTGGGAGAGGAGCTCATCGGTGGCACTGGTGGACACTTCATTTTCTCGTGTTTCAGCCAGACGCAAAATCTCATCGATGTCCATCTCCTACCAGTCAAAAAGAAAGAGTGATAAAGCGGAGGGTGTCGAGCACAGCAGGAAATAAGAGGCTTAGAGAACAGACTCGTGGGGTGCAATAGCTAAACACGCACTGTGCTGATACGAGCTAAGTAAACTGCAAATATCCGCAGGGTGTCATCACCGAGGGCAGGGAAGAACTATCTCAAGCGGTACAAAAGAGTATAAATAAGGGTGATAGGACAGAAGAAAAGGAACATCAAGGCTGAGCAACAGGGAAAATTTCCAGACAGTGAGATGTATGTACTGTGGACTGTTTCCCTCGGGGGAAGCTCTGCCACTCGGGCCATTAAGAGAATTGGTCAAAGCACTCAATACTACTAAACTGTCGACCAATGCTGCGCTGAAGCAGGAGAGAGCGACCTATTTGACTTCACTGTGCTGATTCCTGCCTCTCCATGAGAACAACCAAAAAAGGATGCTGAAGAAGTGCTCAGAGGAGGCAGGGAGAGGAGCTTTCAGCAGGCTGTGCTATAACTAGCTAATGAATCCTCGGGAGCCAAGGGACTGTCTTGGTGACCATTACTATTTAACCCCCTGACAACAAGGCTCTCCTCAACCCCCTGATCCCCCAACCCCAGAGCTCCCTTCCTTCAGCTCCTCTGGACTCACACGTGCCCTAGTCACTGACCTGCTCTCACGCACAGGGCAAGTACAAAGAAGGAGCAAACACACACAATGCCCCATGCAGACCTGCAGAGGACTACAAACAGCTATGTGATTTCAATTTCAAACTACCTGAGGCTCTGACTCTTCCCCTTCAAGCTCCTTGAAGAGATCTTCGGCTCCAAACTTCAGAATAGCTGTCAGCTCCTCTTTGTTGAAAGGATTTGAGCTGCATGAACAAACAAGAAGGAAAATGTGTTTTGAGCTGTTAAGTCAGCACTGCTACAGCACAAAACCATACCAAAGTTTTTCCTAATAAAGCAAGAAGTAAGTTTTCTACCCAGCAATAAAAAAAGCCTTTTTATTCAGTCCCTCGTCTCTTTCCTGCTCTAGCACAGACAACTACTGTAAACGGAACAACCTCCATCTACTGGGGGAAAATGGGGGACTCTGAGGTCACTGTCAAGTTGAAGCTGTTCCACAACTACCATCACCAGGTTCCCTCAGACCAGGATGATCTCTGGGAGGAGGACCGAAGGAAAAACAAGTAATACATTAAAACTAGTTTTTTATTTCTGATCATCTTTATCTGCTTTATATGTCTAAATTAATGGTTGCATAAGTCAAATCAGTGGAAGCTGCCACTATTGTTAGCCTTCTGCCCTGTATTCTACCAAATAAATACTGGGAAACACCAGCAGGTAAAGCAGGTTATGCCACATGTTGCACCAGACATTTCTGCCTCCTGATACAATCACTCACTTGGATCGCCCAGAGTTGTTGTCCAGAACAGTCCGGCCAGTGGTGTCCATACGCTGGATCACCAAATGATCCAGCACCATTTTCTTCTTGGCCCTCTCAATGATCTCCTCCTCTACCGTACCCTTTGTGACCAAGCGGTAAATATTCACCTGAAGGGCAAAAAAAAAAAAGGAGAGAGCTATTTCCTGGACTTGAACATGCTCTGCTGACACAGCGAAGCATCACTCAGTTGTTTTGCAGGAGACTAGTCTGCTGGGACAGTCTCTTCATGCACAGATGTGTCTTTTTAGAATAAAAACATGCACATCCTTTTATATCTCAGGGGAACCAGTTAAAATCAGGCTGGTTAACACAGATCTTGTGTGTATAAGCACAGAATAAAAATCTTCTGAAACAATCACTTTAAATCCAAACTAGCATCAAACTTTTCACATACACAAAAAAACACTAGTAAAGGTGGATGTTCTACTTTCTAAGTTTTTTGGGACAAGAAAGAACAGAGTCCACTAGACTGAGAAGTGTAATGCCACTGGTTGGGTTCTTGGTTTTGAACCATCCCAGAACCCAAAGCCAACAGAAAGACCTGGCATCTGGCAAATTTGTTTTTTCATTTCCTGGCTTTTAAATGAGCTTCCCTTGGGTTGGCAGTACTCTCTGGAGTCGGGACTGGGGGCAAAAAGACCATGTTTTCAGAAGCTCTGGTGAGGTGGGAGCCCATTTACATGCACACCCTGAAGCCACAGAGAAAATGACCCAGGTAACTCTTCTGACCTGCTTCTTCTGTCCAATCCGGTGAGCCCGAGCCTGAGCCTGAAGATCATTTTGGGGGTTCCAGTCCGAGTCAAAGATAACAACAGTATCAGCAGAGGCCAAATTAATTCCCAGCCCTCCAGCTCGCGTTGACAACAAGAAGCAAAAGTCCTGGGGGGACACAAAAAAAAAAGGCATCCATGAGTTAGCCAGCCTGTAACTGTGGACGTAAAATAGCAATAACTTTCCAAAGCTATGCAAGGAAACGGAGGGAGGGCTCTGTTGCAATCGTGCTTCTTAAAACAGAAAAAGGACTTCCTTCCCACACACACTGCTCATGCAGGCTAAGTACCACTGGTCTTTAAGCCAAGGCACAAGGTGAGGTGGTGCCAGCAGGGGTGAAAGATGTGGGCCCTCTTACAGAACAGCCCGGCATGGATTGTTATGGGAGAGCAACGCAAACAGTTCAGGGCAAGGGCAGTTTGGAGTCACTTTTGAAGGTCAGACCACGCTGCCCACCAGACTCCTACAAAGGCAGCAGGCAAACACATGCTTTTTGTTGCCTGAAGCCCGCTGGGGGTGAGATCAGCAACTAACAGACTGTTTGAGTCACTGCCCAAGGGCACAGAGTGCCAGGTTAGAGCCAAGATGCCTGAGCCCTCGCGGATGCCTCCAGGAGAGGGGAAAGGGCAGCTTCTATGGGGATTCTTGCTCCTTTCCCACACGCACTGCTGTCTCCTGCTCACTTTTATTTGTTAACTTTCCCACGACCATGAAGCACCTAGCTGCATCTCCTGTGTCAGCCAAGAATCCCCCTCCAGTCCAGGCTTCTGGAGTGAGGAGAGGTATTTCTCACGGCTGGGCTGACTGTGGCACAAAACAAGTGCCTTGCACCAGTGACTATGAGTCAGCAAGCCCAGATGAGAGGCTCGAGACGCCCTCTTCTATTACACTGGAGATTTTCACCTCCAACACCAGACTCCACTGCCTGCTGACACTATAATCCCCCTTTTGCCTCTGCCATTTCATATCCAAAACCAGTTTCAGACCGCAGGAATCATTTAGCAACTGTCTCATTCCCCACAACCACGGGGAGAAAATTGCTAAATTCTGGCTCTTCCCAGCCTCTTTGGGTCTTTCTGGAGATTTGACTTGCAGCCCTGTTCTTTGGAAGTGGGAGATTTAAAATAAGCAACGTGGTTAGTTGCAAAACCTGCTATATCTGTGTCTTTAAAAGTATCTGGGGTCCTGTTAAAATAAATGAACTCAACTAATCCTCTCTTGGCAGGCAGAACCTGTGGCTCAGCCATAAACGCCCGCTGCTCAGGCAGCCCACCCGGCCCCTCCTGCGGCAGGACATCCCCAGCTGCGGTACCTCAGAGCCGTCAGCGTTGAAGTGGTCCAGCGCCTGCTTTCGGATCTCCCCTTTGATCGAGCCGTCCAAGCGCTGGAAAAATCAACAATAATGATAAAAGAAAGAAGGTAAAGGAGCCCTGAGGAACTGCTGCATCCAAGCCTCCTTCCCTGCCTGGAGCATTTAATCATTAAAAATAGCCGCCAATTAAAAATAACTGCGCTGCCTTAGCCTGCTGTGTCGCGAGGGCAGGACAGTGGGTACGCTCCGGCAACAGTCACACAGCGGGTGACACTGCAGCTCCCGTTACAGGCTCCCAGCCAGGGTCTCTGCGTTTGCTATCCTCTCCTCAGGGTTTATCGCAGGACACACAGCCCAAAGCCTGTCAGAGGCGGCGTTTTGCAGAGATGGGGCCACACTGAAACGAAGGGACTTCCCAGTTCCCTCCAGTGTATTTCAGTAAATGCAACCTGTAATCCCAGCAACAAATCTCTGGGAAACTCAGTGACTCCCATTGCCCAGGCTCCTTCTGCATCATCTTGAATTTTCAAGTGAACCCCACCGTTTTCCATGCTGATGTTTCTCACCTGAAAAGGGTAGTGTTTGATAGTCAGGTACTCTGCCAAGATGTCCAGCATCCTCACCATCTGGGAGAAGATCAGCACTCTGTTGCCTCTCTCCCGCAGCCTGGTCAGCAGCTTGTCCAAGAGAATTAGCTTTCCACTGCTCCTGATCAGAGACTGAAGAAGTAACCGTCATTCCAGCTGATGCTTTCCAACCTTACCCTTAAGTGTACTACTGAGACATGCAGAGATCTGGTTCTTTTGGGGTCATGCTTCTCCCGTACATCTCTCATCAAATCATCTGGATTTACAGAGCAGAGGCCACACACAAAATGAATCATCCAAGATAGATCTTATATTGCATGCACGTCCCACTCTAGATGGCCACAAAACGTTGCCTACAGTGAAAGCAGAGAGCTGGAGATTCAAGTGGCTTAGCTGTGAGGACTATTTCTAATGGAGAAGCCGCAGCAGCTAAAGCTTCACCAGATCTTATCTTGGTGGGAGGAGAGAAAGAGGAACGTTAAGGAAAAAAGGTGTTAACCAGAGACACTGCCCACCTGCAGGGTCTCAAGGCCATTCTCTCTCTCGTTTTCCTCAGGAGGCTTGATAAGATAGCAGTGGTTGCAGCACTTTTTCAACTCCATCACAATGTTCAGGAAACCAGATGTGCTTCCCCTCGTTCCCTTTGAAAGAGCTTTGTAGTTTCTTGTCAAAATCCACCTGCAGGCAGGAAAATAAAAAGTCTAGATCATTACACAGTGCAGACTGGGCATGCTGGAGCCTAGGAGGAATAAAATCTTCAGGGACATCTTGTTCAGGCATCACTCTGCTCCCCTCCCTCCCTCCCTCTTCACTTCTTCTACAGGATACTGCTGTTTCCTCACTAGAAAATCTGATGTTACTTTCCTCTTGATATCATTACAGTTTAACATTAAAGAGCACCACAGTTTTGTGAGGTGCTTTACCGGCACGTGACTCAAAAAACCACATTGCCCCGGTCCTGCAAAACTGGCCAGCTGAACTGTATCACCCTGAGAAAGGATCTCCAGACTACTACAGCGGAAAAGATATCACAAGCCCTACCTCAGATTCCTACCGTGAAGCCCCTGCTGCTACAGGGGATGGCTTGCATTCTGAAGGACAAAGTATACTGAAACATATTCCCCAGGCACATAGAAAGATGTGCCCATTTCTACTGGCACTCCCAGTAACTTAATGAATGACTCACTTGTAATACTGTTTCTGCAAAGCAGACATTTCCACGCGGAGGATCTGCTCCACTTTGGCTGGCAAAGATTTCTCCACATCCTTCTTCACTCTGCGCAGGAGAAATGGCTCCAGGACTTTATGAAGGCTCTGGTAGCCGTTCTCTCTACCTTTTCCGTGATCCTCTTCAAAATCCTCCCAGAACTCAAATCTAGCAACAGAAACGAGGAGCAGAGAGGGTTCAGAATACCTCTTGTCTTATTGCACAAACATCATCTACTGGATATTTTCCCGCTGCACAACAAAACAGGAGATCATCAATTTGATGGAGATACGGTGGAGAATAAAAGGTTCACTCTGCTCTGGCTAATTAAACAGACTGTGGTAAAGCTAGGAGCTCTCTGGGCTCAGGTATCTTCCTACCATCTTATCTCTGAGTCCACACTGACTCCCAGCACCCAAAATCCCAAGTTTTCCAGCATTCTGCTCTGCTGTCTCCTGCTGGCAGCAGTTTCTGAACTTTCCACAGTGCCCTTCCCTAGGCAGGGCTTTGACAACTGGACTATGTTTTACACTGCTCTGAAGGCTTTTTTGGATTGCTTCTTCCTCCAACAACTCCTTTGAAATGTGGAGATCTGCTCTTCTCCTCCACATGGGAGACCTCAAATCTTTCTATTGTTCTTTCTGTGATCCAGCAAAAAGAATTTGGGGGACACCTCTTTTTGCAAACATAATTTTGGTGAGTTTAGGGGCTTGCTTGTCTTAGCCCATTTTGTTTTAAAGAAAACAAAACATTTGTTGTAACGTGGACACACGAACAATTGACTAGACAGCACCGTCCTTCAGCAATGCTCCCAGAAACTGCCATAAAATGGTTGGCGAGTGTGGCTGAACCGCAATGTACTGGAAACCTCAGAAATGGTTGAGATGATTGCTTAAAACAAGCTTAGCTGTTTAGAGATGGCTCTAAGACAGCGGACACATTTGAAAGACACGTATTAGGTTTCCCCATTCAATTTGCTGCAGAAATACTCCTTGTGTTAGTCATTTAACCTCTGATTTTCCCTCGCCAAACTTTGTTCCCCTTTCATTGCTCTAACTCCACTGAGTTTAATTCAGGGATTTCTGCCATTCTGCACTCCCTCGAGTCTATTCACGGGACAAGAATGGACACAGACGTATTTTTTGAAGGACCAAAAGGAGACTTACTTCTCTGGCATGATGAAATGCAGCAGGGACCAGAGCTCCTTGAGAGAATTTTGAAGCGGGGTGCCGGTGATCAGCAGCCTGTGGTTGGACTTGAAATCAATCAAAGTTTTGTACAGCAAAGAGTCGTCATTTTTCAACCGATGGGCTTCATCCACGCCTAGAAAGGCCCAGTTAATACTTCCCAAAACAGCCTGGAGAAAAAGAAGAGAAAAAAAAAAAACAGGCCCCAAGGAGATGCTGGATCAGACAAGCCCCATCACTTTGGCTCCATGGCCGGAAAGCACTGCAGCGTGTGCTTTCCAGGGTGTCCTGCCCCAGCCCTAGAATTGTTTTGCCTCCCCAGAAAGGAAAGGTGGAAATTAGCCATGCTGTATAGCACTCCTGCCATATGTGAATAGCCTTTCAGCAAGTATACCTGTTTTAAATCCACCTTTGCTTTACCCAGAAAGTACAGTCCTCCCCCAGCCCCCTACTCCTCCCTTTCTCCATGCCCCTGGGGTCCTGCTGTAGCACCAGCCCCACTGGAGCATGAGAGCAGGCGAATATGCCTATAAAGTTAAGGTAAACTGAGAATCACGGAATCTTCAGAGTTGGAAGGGACCTCTAGAGATCATCTAGTCCAACTCCCCTGCTGAAGCAGGATTGCCCAGAGCACATTACTCAGGACTGCATCCAGACGGGTCTTGAAAGTCTCCGGAGAAGGGGACTCCACAACCTCCCCGGGCAGCCTGTGCCAGTGCTCTGTCACCCTCAAAGTAAAGAAGTTTTTCCGTGTATTTGAACGGAACTTCCTATGTTCTAACTTGTGCCCATTGCCCCTCGTCCTGTCACTGGGAACCACTGAAAAGAGTCTGGCTCCACCTTCCTTCAACCCACCCTTTAGATACTTGTAAACATTAATAAGGTCTCCCCTCAGCCTTCTCTTCTCCAGGCTAAAGAGTCCCAGCTCTTTCAGCCTTTCCTCATAAGGGAGATGCTCCAATCCCTTAATCATCTTAGTTGCCCTTCGCTGGACTCGCTCCAGCAGTTCCCTGTCCCTCTTGAACTGGGGAGCCCAGAACTGGACACAGTATTCCAGTTGTGGCCTCACCAGTGCAGAGTAGAGGGGGAGAATGACCTCCTTCGACCTACTGGCCACACTCTTCCCTATGCAGCCCAGGATTCCATTGGCCTTTTTGGCAACAAGGGCACATTGCTTGGTCATGGATAATTTACTGTCTACTAGGACACCCAGATCCTTCTCCTCAGAACTACTTCCCAGCAGGTCCACCCCTAACCTATACTGGTGCTTAGCATTCTTCCTCCCCAGGTGCAGGACCTTGCACTTGCTTTTGATTAGAGAGTTTTGATTTTTTTTTTTTTGGCATTAGTATTAAGCTTTTTGCTTTCTGCTAGGACTCAGTGATGCACTGACAGGGCTGATGAGCCCTGAAGACAGATTTCTTCTAAGTATAAAAATCCAGATATTATTAATGCTATGGCTAGCAGTTCAGTATAATGTTTTGCCCTCTTAACTAGCCTAATTAAACCAGGTAAGATCCAACTACTGCCCTGCCTGGTGTCTTACAAATAAAAAGAGAAACACAACTGTGCAGTACAAGAGTGAAGACACTATATATAACCGGTGTCCCACATTCCCTCTGCATTACTGGCAAGCAAAAGCAAATAGTAGCTACAGGTTCTCCGTCACCACTGAGGAAAGAGGTGAAACCCACTAACTGAGGGCTGGCTTCCCCCTTTGCAAGCAAGAGAAAGTCTAAACAAAAACATCCTTGGACCATTACTCACCTTATCCTTGAGGAGGATCTCGTATGTTGTGATAAGTGCATTGAATTTCAACCTTTTAGACTGAGAGTGGATCCACTCATATTCACGTATCTGTGAAAGGAGACAAATGTTAACTTTAACCAAGGTTACTGAAAGGAGTTAACAATCATTATTTTGGTGTAGACCTAGCCAGAGACTCCAACCGAGTCCAAACCCCTGTTGTTCAAGGTGTTATTCGATGTGCTCAGGATGCCCAAGAAGCAGCTTTGTTTAGTGCACAGATGGTTCAATTGCCCTTGCACAGATAACAAAATAAGGTCAAACAACTTGCTGTTGTGACCTTACCCTCATCTGCCAAATGAATGCATCATCTCACTATTGACACCACTAGACTCACAACATTTGTGCGCTTCGTTGTCTGAATAATTGAGAACGTAGAAGGCAAGCACTTTCACACTGCTATACTTCTTACTGCAGCATGTTTCAGCCCAGTGCCGCAGTGGTTTCAAGACCCCCTGAGGGAAGCCGGTACTCCTGTGCTCACTCTAAGAGGGGCAATAAGGTAGAAAAGCCCCTGCAGCACTGAATTATATATACCCCAGTGCTCAGCTACACCAGCTCTAGCTGCCTGCAGCTGTGCCACTACTGTCCGTCAGCCTCTCCAGCAGAGAGAAGCTGCTGCTTTGCACCCAGCGTTTCTACCCACCCCCACACCCTTTGCTTTCCAATTACACACCATGTTCCTGCTCATGAGGTCCCCAATGTAAACCACCACATTTATCTCGGGTGCCCACACTTCAAACTCTCTCTGCCACGAGGTGAGAGTGGACAGGGGCACCACCACCAGGAAAGGGCCATACAGCTGGTGCTGATGGAAGAGGTACGACAGGAATGATATCGTCTGAATCGTCTTGCCCAGGCCCATTTCATCAGCCAGGATCACGCTGTTGTTCCTGAGAAAGAAAAGAACACTGCTAATTTATTGTGCACCAACATGAATAGCAATCCACAACAGGGACAGAAAGGAGGCAGTGCAAAAACATTTATCTGAACACTTCCAAGTGGATCCCAGGGACATTCAGACTGCACGTGGCACAACAACGAGCAAAAAGGAACAGACTACGATCACTGCAAACTGGCAAGCAAGGACAAAGGCAAAAGGAGAGGGGAGTCAGTGGCCTAATTTTAGAAGGACATTTCTCAAACACTTCAACGAGTGTTTAAGCATGCTGAGCCAGAAGCCTTTTTTTCAGTTAGGGCAATGGAAAATTAGGGCTGATATGGAGTAGGCTCACACAAAAGCCAAGTCCAGCATGTCAACAGGCCCAGACAGGGAAAATGCTTTTTGTTTTTGCACAAGGTTTCTTAAGTTCATGCTCTAGATAGTTCCTGCTTGCGGTGTCTGCAATGCAGCTGGGCATGGTTACATTTGAAATCCTTCAAGCTGCAGAAGCAGGCCAGGTAAAGACCTCACCTGAAAACAAGAGGGCCAAGATTCTACCAGGACAAAAATCAGGAAACATAAAACGAACATGGCTCCCTGCAATGTTGACCAGAGAATCACACAGCATCTATACATACTTGCACCATGAGTGCGCGAGCCAATTGAGGCCCTCCAGCTGGTAATCTCGCAGCTCCAAGTTCTCCCCGCCAATGTAAGCAGGCTGTTTCTTCAAAGCAACGAACCTTGGTCTCTGCTTCAATACCTGGAAAAGATGATGCTGTAAGCCCACTGAAGAAATAGACAAAGTAGGGTTGAAAACTCAGCAATAAATGTGTATCTGTTCATTGGTTACAGTCCGTCCACACTTTCCTAGCCAGTGCTTGTGTCTGCAATTCAGATAACCACTCCGCAGCGTTGTGTTTTGCCTGCTGCCCTCTGGTTCTGATGACCAGAGCTGCGAGTCCCCCCAGAAGTGCAGTAAGCTGTACATAACACACACCAGATGGAACAAGCTCCACTTTCTTTTTTGTCCTGTTTTTTTTTTTTCCCCCTATTATCTCTGTCCCTCTCCTCCACTATATCAGCATCTTGCAGGTTTTCTCTTTTCCCAGGTGTGCTGTTTTTTCATCCAACTGATATTAAAACCTTGCATTTCTGCAGCAGCTCCTTCTAAGGAGGAAGCATTTTGCAGGATTAATTAAGCCTCCCACTCCCCAGGGGGACGTAACGTTCTCACTGTGCATGGAGTAAATGAAACCAAAAGGGGGTTCACATCTCTGCCTCAAGTACAATACAAGAACAGCAAACAACCATTCAAACACTGGTGGGAGGATGGGGGAATGTTCTCTGAAGTTTACCCTGACAAAACTTCACATTCCCACTGTTTGTGCCATCGCCCAGCCTGAAGAAACCCAGCAACAGGAGAGAAGAGAAGGAAGCAAACCTTGCAGTCCCGGGTAGGAATCGTTTTGGAGTTGTTACGATTGTTGAAGCTGTCAATGCAGTGCTGAAATTTCTTGCTTATCAGAGCCTCATCTTCCCAGCTGCACTCGGCATAGGGCAGCCCCATCCACTTACACAGGTATTCGGGGTCATTCGAGGATGTTTTGCGACTGTTTGCTGCAAAATATGCAACAACAAGAAAAAAAGCCTAAACCTCAGCAACTGTGGTTCTGTGGCTGAACCACAAAGGTGGTTCACAGGGGCAGTCAGAACCACCCATAAACCACAAGACAGGTCTCGCCTAGTTGGAAAAGTTTAGAGGGACCAAAAAATGCTCCTTTACCTGGGAAATCTGAATGTCCTGTAGCAGACTTACTGGTCTTCACAGCTGTGTTTGGAGAGAGAAGGGAAGGAAGGGTTTGGAGTGCAGGCAGCCAGCAGAGGGAGCAGAGCAGGCAGGCTGTCACTGCCACACACCCCACTCGTTTTCATAGGAATTGTATGGAAATAACCGGTTAAACAGCTCTCCAAGCCAATTCCCAAAGCAACTGGATGCCGGCACCTCTGACTGACATGACTGTGATACTAGTGAAGTGCTCGATAAGTCCTGGTTTTATTTTTAATAAGTAATCATGAAAATCTAACCCCTAACCTGCCTTGCAGCCTAACCACATCCTCAATCACATCACAGAAAGTGGTCTTCACAAAAGCCAGGCCTGTACTGCTGCTTTGGATGCAAACACCTTGCATCCAAAGGGCTGAAGTCAAAGAACTTCAGCAGCAGCAACTTCAAATTCCCTTGGAAACTAGTGTATCACCCATCCCATACTCCAGGTAAGGAGAGTGATTGAATTGTATTGATTGTAAATACAAATCCATAAACCTGGATTTCTACTGCTCAAATCCATGAATTCTGCACACGGAAATACACTTAATACCAGGGTTTTTCTCCAGAGGTACTGTAGGACAGGGAAGAAGAGAGCACCATTCTGCTGTCACCAGAGGTCAGAGTTCCCACATCTTTACAAAAGCATTGGGTTCACTTACCAATTACTCTCTCCACTATCTGATACTGTTTGTTCAGCTCTGAAGCTAGCTCTTGTTGGCAGTTGAAATATTCTACATCTTCAGGTGATACTTTGCCCAGCCTAGATGCAAAAAAATCCAAAACAAAAAAAAAAAAAACCCACACTCTAATGTTTCTGTCATAATGCTCATGGAGGCCACGTACAGAAATTCTACTTTCCTATATGGTGCTGTCATTCAGACAAGTCACCGAAGCAGATTACTACTTATATGACATGTTTCTTAAAGCTTCCTATAATTATAAACCATTACTGAGAAGCAAATGTCATAGACATTTATACTGTTGCCCTGTGAAATGACGCCTTATTCTACTGCAAGAATGAGTCTCAAAACCAGAATCAAATAGAGATGGAAGCTGCTACTCGAGCGTTATCACTTTGGAAACACACTGTAGCTCCCGTTACAGTTCCTGGGGAGGTCAGACATAAACTGATACAAAAACTTGCATACAGAAAAGACCATAATTAACAAGGGTTAATAAGGCTGCAAGCCCTCATATCACCTCCTGGGCCAAGTCAATCTGTGCACCATTTATTTGTTGTCAGCTACCCCAATTCTTAAGTCTGGGAAAGGCAATATTGTGGATTTCATGCCTCTTCCTCTCTCTTTCAACACCATGGCCACAGACATCATCTTTATGGGGGGGGATTTTCATCAGCAGGCAGAGAGAGACGTGAGTGTTGGGCACTGAAAACAGTTGCTTTGGATGAAACATGCTTTCCAAGAAGAAATCAAATGTTGTCAGTCATGACTCTGCAAACCTCTGGCTAAAAAAGATTTGCCCAAGGCCAAATCACTGGCTGAAGTAAAGCATACCATTGCTTGATCTCCTCCTCTTTTTTCTTGAAGTTTTCTAGCTTTTTCAGGCCTTTCACTTTCTGCTGCTGCAGGGACTCTTCACTCTCCCATGTGCTATGGATGTATGACCAGCCTTTCCATTTGATCAGGTACTGAACTTCTCCCTCATCCTTTTCGGGATCAAAGTCAGCGCTTGGGTTGCCATTGGCTTCAGTTGCATACACTGTGGTGGAAGCACCAGTGGCTGCAAGAGAAATCAGGCTGCAGTCGGTACCTTTGTTATCAAGCACTGGACATGAGCTGCATTAGAGCAGAAAGTTATTTTTCTAATACATCTTTTGTGACAGCACAAAGAATATCCTCCAGATTTGCAGCCCAATAAGACAGGCACACAAAAGTTTTCTATACAACAGAATCTTTTTAAATCTCTCTGTCTTAAATGCCTTTTCTTTAAGTATAATTCAAAGGTCTCTTGAAAATGTTCACGGCCATTCAGTTTTAGAAAACCACTTTTGTAAGGCTATGAGAACAAAACGCCGGCTTTATTTTCATTACGGCTTTGTCAATGGAGCTATGAAAACTGACTCTACTGGAAGATCTATTTTATATTTCAAAGAAGAGAAAAGCAAGAATCACAGAATGACGAGTGCATCTTTAAAACGCAGGCACGCTGAATGAAAGCTGCCAAGCACATAAACTTGACATTTTAGGTTTTTCAATACTAGATTTTACAAAAGCTGCTAGAAGACATAAGTAAGAGGCATAGAGGAAAGGGTGAAGAGCACTGAAACAACCCTTGGCCCCACTTTGAAGTTGCAAAGGCATTGCACCAGCTCAAGAGAAACTGTGAGTGCACAAGATTGACATCAGAAATAAAGGCTTTTTCCAGAACTACGCACCTCCTTTTTTTCCAAGCCTGATGTCCAAGACTTTCTCAATAGTTTCACTGTTGTCTTGTTGTTCATCAGCTCCTTCCCCAGTCATCTCTATCAGGTCATCAGAATCCGTCTCAAAATCATCATCCTCTTTGTAACTGAACAAGATCAAAACCAAACTGATAAAACGCCCTTGACTCTTCCCAGTCCAGAAACACACAGAGTGGCATAGACTGGAGCAAGCCTTCTCCAGCACCTCTCCTGTGGTTCAGTGCATGTTCAGCACATGCATTTCTTAAGTTAGCCATTCAGCATTTTTCCCCGAGACACTCAGATAGCTACACTTTATCAGACTATAATACTCTATCTCATCCATATAGTTTTTCTGACCATGGTCAACACCGGATGCTTCATAAGGAGGTGGTACAATCCCTGCAGCAGAAGCAAGGCCATCAACAGCGACAGTCTCCTCTATCCGGTGAAAGATTATTTTATGTTTAACAACGGAGGTTGCAGAGCATCGAAAGGCTGCGTGGGTGCCTGCAGTGCCCTAGGAACTACGCTTCTCATCTTTGATGAGCATTCAACCACCAAAAAATATCCTTTGGGTGGCTCTTTGCAAGTTCCTTATTAGGGCTGCCAAAAGGTGTGAAGGTATATTGTGGAATGGATAATGCTTTACCTCCACCACGTCTCAACGCTCTGTCCCAAGGCATTACCTATCAGCCACTCTCAGGCAATTGGTCCAATCTAGCACAGCTCATTTTACTCATTTTAATTGATTATTTGTAGTTCTTAATCACATCTTAGAGTGCTTTAGAAACATCATGCAAACCTCCTCACATTTTTCTAGGAGGGACTGGTAAATATCCCCTCCTTTACAGATGGCAAAACAAGGTAAAGAAGTCAGATGTTTGCAGCATGAACCGTCAGAAGAACCCCATCAAGACAACGGATCTCTGCAGGGCAGAGTCTCTCCGCAGGATCACGCAGGGAGTCAGGGCCCTCTGGTGTCCCCTCCTTCCCAGCCAGCCAGCTCTCATCATCCAGCAACCCCACACTTCTTGATACCTGACATTTTTGGCTGCTCTTCGTCGAGTTTGTCTCTTGGGGGTCTCATCATCTTCGTCGTCGTCGTCATCTTCAGATGAGTCCGGTTTCTTTCTCTTCTTCCCACGCTGGGGTTTGTGAGGCTTTTTAACACTGGTTTTGGCCACTGTTCTAAAATAAGAATTAACAGAAAGCCATAACACAGTGTGTTTTACGTAAACATCCATTTTAGAAATATCTTTAAGAAAGCATGAATCTCAAATATTAGACTCCTAGGGATTTAGTCTGCTCTAACTGCCATGGAAACCACTGCATCACTCACCGGAGCATGAAATGAGTAGACAAGAGAGTAACTAGGTCCTGGGTTTACTCGGTCATAAACAAGGTTAATATTGCAGAAAAATAACCCAAACGACAAATAGAGATTACCTCTCCAACCCAGCACAGGCAGAAAAGACATATGCAGAAAAAGAGACAGACTGAACCAACCACTCCTTACCTCCTTTGGCCAGGTCTTCTTGCTTTAACTTTCTTCTGTTCAGGCTCACTCTCTCCACTGGTGCCTTGCTCCGCTCCATCTTCATCCTCTTCTTCACCAGACACCTCTCTTTTCCATTTATTTCTACGGTCAGAAATGTAGGTCACGAAGGGTAATCATATTTCAACACAAATACTTGGCTAAGCAGATATCCAAGCCATCTAGATTAATACCCAGCAGGCCACAATTATGAGAAAAAGTTCAAAACTGCACTCTTCGTTGTGTTCAGTGCAATGCATTTGCATTTTATGGGGATTTTATGGCGTGATTCCCTGCTTTTAGGAAGAGGCGTCAGTCACCGAGGTTTTAGTTCACGTAGGGGCAGTGATCTTGAGTGAGAGTGTCTCTTAACACGTACTACAACAGTGCTTGTGGCAGAGATGTACTTCTTACAACTGGGTAGGTAAGTGCTTCGATTTATTTATTTTTTCCTTTCCACTTCGGCATTTCTGAAATGAGCTGGAAAAATCTTAAGAGAAGTGCTCACTTTCACTTACGGAGTATGGGCCACAACATGCATAGTTATATGATCTCCTTGTAGCCCGGAAAATGGACCAAGAATTCTCCTGCCACCTAAATTCAGGCAATTAAAGTTGCCAAGCGTGAAGCCAAATCACAACATACCATTAGTGGAAGGAAGCACGTTCTCTGTGGGCAATTCAGAGCAAAGCTGCAGCTCCGAAATGCCCTTTGAAGGACCCCCTCGTCTCCCTAAGGGGACGGTAGAGAGTCCACAGGGATTATTCCCCTTGCCCAGGAGAGGTCCATACTACCACAGTCCTCCCTGCACTTTATTATATTCCCTCCTACATTCATGTGTACAACTAAATGAAAAACTAAGAGACAAGGAACAGGAGAAAGGGAGCAGGATCGCATGGCTGTGTGTAAGTTTTCTCCAGCAGGCAGCTTGCAGGTCCCTTCGGTTCACTTTAGTGTTTGGAAAAACTAAAAGGTACTTATTAGATGGGAAAAGGCAGTAAAATATGACTGTAAGTGAAGTCAGTTACGGTGATCAGACATCCAAAATATCCTTTTGATGGAAGTTCTTTTGTTTTAGCAGAGGGTTATAAAAGATAAAAGAGGATAATAATTTAGCATTTTATTCTCTATTAATCAAAAGGTGGGGAGAGCAGGGATTAAACTATTCTAAGTATCTCTGAAGGACAATAAGTAGCCTGATGGAGAAGTGAAAGACTGACAACAGAAGGTGAACCTGACTTGTTCAGATTCTGTCACGGGCGAAGTGGGAAAATATAAACAAAAGAAAAGCTGGGAAATTGCCTCCATCTGTAGAACCCTATTCCTAATTCAATTTCCATCAGCCAAAGTACTACTACTGGAAATACTAAATAATTTATTTTACAAGATCTCTGTGTTGACAATGCCTATCAAAAAAATCCAATTCTACTATTCTGAAAAATAAAACAAGACAAAGTACCACCATTCAAAATCCTTTTCCCTAGAAACTTACGGTTTTTTCATTTGCTTCTGGCCTCTTCTTTTTGGGCTCTCATTTTCAGATTCGCTACTTGCCTTTAATTGAAAAGAAAGAAAATCAGGTTGTAGACTTCACTCCGGACTGTCTCTTCAAGGATGCAACTGAAACGCATGCACACAGTCGGAGCCCAGGCACAGCCCGGCTGCTCTTTCCCTGCAGCGCTGGAAGGATGCTCTGGTGCGACGGGGGCTGCAAAAGAGCAGCTCCCCAGCACTGTTCCCTCTGTGCCACCTCGGCTGGAGGGTTAATGCCACTTAAAGAAGGTAACTCTCTGCAGAAAGGCTGGAGAGATCTACTACGACATCTGTCCTGGAGTGCCTGAGCTCGGCATGCGCAAGGCTGCGACCTCTCAGCATCAGCCCCCGATACCTGGCAGCTGCTGCCTCAGCGGTGGCAGTGGCCAGGCAGACCTGCAGTGTGTGCAATGCCCCATGGATTACAAAACCACGGGCTGAATTTAACCCACCAAACCTCGCGCTTGCCCAGGCGCTGGAGGCAAAATTAAAGAGAGCTCAACTGCTGCCACCTCTGCTGCAAGGTGAGCATCGCTCCTGCCTGATGAGCTCAAGAACCCGGCAGCAGCGTGACTTTGTGTTTCCTGGACGGCACTTTCAGGTCCTGCCGCAGTGCCAAGGCTCAGCTATTTTACACGGCTTCTTACTGAAAGCGCAATGGCTGAACGTACGCCCATACTTGCCATTTTCAGCAAGAATCCTGCAATATTTGGGGGCGTTCAGGCTTAGTTTGTGCGATTGCAGAAACTTTCGCAGCCACAGATATGCATTATGAGCTCTGCCTTCATTAGAGAAACTTCCTCTAAGGAAGGAAATTCTTATAAAAAGACAATATTCTCATCATAAGAGTGTCCTTGCTTTCCTGTTTGTGTACTTCTCCCACAGCAAAAGTCGCTGAGAACCTGACTGGGTCCGAGCCCGAGCCACGTCCTGCCGCTTTCCTTCCTTCTAATCCTCCAGTCTCCACCAGTGAAGTCTCTCTGGCTAAATATATCTGGAGATAATTCTAACTACTTGCTGTAATATTTTAAAAGTGGGCGTCATTAACTCCTACAGACCAAGATAGCTAAAAAAATGTATCTTAGGCTGGCTGTACACAGCTCCATTTTCGTAAAAACTAGTCAACCATAAAAACAGATTGCCACACAAATAACAGCCCTCAACCAACATGTGACTTCACCTTATACACTTGCCCCAGAAAACACACATCGGCAGGGAGAAAACTGAAGAAACCAATGTAAGATTTCAACAGGAGTACTAAAATGATAGAAGTAGCCTTCAAGATTGCTTGGTCTACACACTTTCTGGAAATCTTCCACTTCATACTGATTTTTGCCGCAGTATTCAGCTTTAGCTCTAGGTAACGTCTGTCCATCACCACGGGCACCTCAGTTTGCATCTCCTGGTACAGCCACCACTCTCCTGGATACAGCCAGCAAAGCTTACAACCAAGAGCTGTTCACACAGGAATTCTGTGAAATGGTGTGAGCTGCAACATGAAAAAGCCAAGGCTCTGGAAAGCTGGGGTTCACCCTTTCCTTTATTTCCATTTTACAGCTTCCCTTCCACCAACAGTAATTTCCTTCTCACTTGCATCCGTATGTCCATTAAAATATACTGAAATACTGGATGCCATGTTAGATCAAGAGCTTTGCTGAATTTCACTGTGGTTTGGCGTCAGATTTACATGTGACACGATAACAACTTTTGCACCAGATCTTACTAGGAACGTGTGTTCATCCACCTGTTTCACGGCCCTGCATGAAATCCCTGTCTCATAGGCCAGGCATCCAGGAAGCAAGTGACTGGCAAACACCACGGAGCCCTACCTACCCTTGCAACATAAGCCAAGCATTCCACAGATTTCAATTTCGACACAGCTAAGTTTAAAAGTCCTCCGTTTTCTTTTTCTCTTTTAATCTCTTATCCACTTTCTGAAGCGTGCTGCTTTTCCATTCCCATTTTTGGCATGTTTTTCGACAGCTGTCCCTCAACGCACGTTTACTTTTCGCTGTCTTTTGGCAAACCACAAGTAAAGAGAGGTGGATTTTTCTTCTGCTCTGCGTCAGAGATCAAATTTGGAGAAAACTAAATACAACCTTTGGCTTTTTGAAGCTAACTCTACTTCTTTGCCAAAATCCCATTTTTCAAGTTCCTAGTCTCCACTTTCCTAACACCGCTAGTCTTCCCCTGCCCTGTCACTGTCTCTACAAAGCCAACACTCGTCTCTTAACGACTCGTCTTTTCCTCACCTCTTTCTCCCTTGAAAAATTTAACTTGTGACTGCAATTCAGCCGCCTTCAGTTACATTTTTCAAAGACACCATTGTCTTTTTTGGATGAGCGTCAAGCCCAGCTCTGTCTCCTCTGACACAGCCAGTCCCCAGCCTGAGTCATCTGCCTGCCTTGTGCTCCCACATCCTCCCTGCCCGAGTGCCGGGAAGCTCCGTGCCAGCAGCCAGCGGTGACTCAGCCTCTTCTCCCCGCTCCCTCGCCTACCACCGACCCCTGTTCTCCTCCTCACCAGCTCCTCCTGGCATTCTAACCCTGGGGTGCCAGGCTCCAAGCTCTGGCCGAAAGCTGCTTTCTACCATTCTATACATAAATAAGCATATTTTTTTTAAGCACATTTTAGCAACCTCTTAATCCCGCTTAAATACACATTTCGGGACCCAGCTGCAAAACTCCACGCTGACTTGCTCAAATCAGCCCAAGGGTGAGATTTGCACCTCTGCCCTGGACTCCGCAGCACAAACAGAGCCTGTGCTTGGATCACCCCATTATCAACATCAACCCACAGCCTCTGGCTGGTGGTAAACTCCCCGGTTAAGGAAGCGCAGATGATCATCAGAGAGTTGGGAGCACGCCAGGTCTGGAGCATGCACCCGAGGTCCCGTCTGGTCTCCGGCCTGCCACCCACTGCCATCAGGAAGCAGGCCAGTTGGGAAATCACATGCAACTTGAATTTTAATAACATCACCTCCCTGAATGACACAAGCTAAGCTGACAAAATCCATCTCCAGTCCCCACCAAGGTCTTTGTCAGCCCAGCAAGATATGCCGGGTGCACATTCCTCGCTCTCAGAGGCTACGTATCAGGGCTAGCAAAATTCTGCTGCCCCTCTGGGGTGCAGCTGCCAAGGAGAAAGATTACTTCCCTTCCCTAGTTCTCCTTTCCCCTACTAAACACTATAAACATGCCCAACTTATTCCAGCACCACCGCTTCCAACTGGACTAGGAACTGGCCTCTTAATTTGCTTTCCCCACTTCCATCTGATGGGATCAGCCTTCCCTCTCCATGCCTCACCGATGCCTCCCATCTAATTTATTCTTTCTCTCTCCCAGCACTTCAAATGTGCACGCTTCTACTAGATTAATGATGCTGTATTTTGCCATGGGGCCGTGCTGTACAAAACATAATGAGGCTGCATAAGTAGCACCAAGTAGGGCAACGCAGCAGCAGCTTTAAAGTTCTGGTCCTATAGGTTGTCCACCAGCGTCCTCACTGCTAGCCCAGGGCAGGAGAAACTGAGATTGGCATGGTCCAGGTGAGCCTCTTGAGCTCATGCTGCCTACTAGGAGAGATGAAGACTCGCTTAGAGGCAAGAAATATTTCAGAATAAAGTCAAAGCGAGGATTTTCTCACTTCGGGCTTAGCAGAGGCCAAGATCTAGTGCTCCAGAAAAGCTGGAGAACCTCAGCTCACCAGGTTCGTTTTCTTATGTCTGCTGAACTTCTCTCTCCCAGCGATACCCGTAGTGTTTGAACTTTCAGCAAAGACATGAGACAAAGCATTAATGAAAATGCAAATGAGAAAACCAGCTGAATTTTCGGAACTCTGGTGCATGCCTTGTGGCCCCGCTCTCACAGAGCAGATGCACTGTGCCATTTATTACTAACTCCAATCTCAAACCATCCTTTTTATAGCATAAAGATTGTGTCTCGTTTGGGCACATTTATTTCTCGACTGCCCCAGAATAGTCTAAAAGGCACCTGGCTCTGCACGTCTCACTTCCCCTGACTGAAACCTGAAGCTGATTTATTAACTGCAAAGAAAACGCATGGGCAAGTACCGTTTTTACTAAAAAATTCATGTGCGCTCTTATTCCTGGAGACAGCTCTAGTTCTCTGAGCAGCTCTGTGCTCCTATGCAAAACTGCCCTTTCGCTTCCTGATCTTTCAGCCCACGCCTCGGTATTGATCACAAGTTACCACCCTCTCGGATCGCAGCTCCGAGACCTACACCGTGTGCCTGGTGGCCTTCGGGTAATTCCCAGAAGGCAATCATTTCTAACACCGAAATAACCCTGCCCAAACTGCTGGTCTCAGAGGACAGACTGGTGATTCACCAGTGCCCCAAAAACTGAACAACCTCCGCCTACGTGCCGTCTCCCCCAAGCAGGGGGGGCACACGGGGAGGTGCAATGGCTGATTCTCGCTCCGCGCTTTGAGCCTGCCACGCTGCCTGGGCGATGCTGTTTGCTAATACCGCAGAGAAGCGTTAGGGAGGAAAGCAATAAAAAAAAGCTCCTAGACACCGTGCTGGAAGTCCCAAGCAGCAAGCGACAAGAGGAGGTCACTGGCGACAGGATTAACCCTGTAAAGGTAAAAAGCAATCTTAAGAGGTGTCAAGCGCCTTGGGTTTCTGCCAGCTCCAGCAGCAGCAAGGAGTGCTCAGCACCATGCAGGCTCGAGCTACGCTATTTCCTCCCTCTTGGCGTTTAGGTCTTCCAAAAGCAAGACTTTTCCATCTCCTCCTGCTCTTTGCGAGGCCCCAGCACTGTGCTCCTGACATGTCACACCCTCCATCGGACTCTGCTGCAGATGGGAGGTGCCCTACTGGGACCAGTCAGTGTTGTTTTGGGGAGGGAGGGGGGAAGGGGGTGGTCCAATTTTGTTAATTTTGGCTTTCCGCTTCACAAAGGTGGCAGTGGGGTCATTCGGAGGACTTCTTTTTTTTTGTTTTTTACAATATTTTTTGGTATAGCAAAGTTTTTACATCCGGATTTTTGGTTTGTTTTTTTTTTTTTTTTTTTTTTTAAAAAAAACTTTATCGTACCTTAAGTAATAGGAAATAAAGATATCGAAAAAGAAAACAACATTTGCAAAACCACGTAATATTGTAAAACAAAAAAAGGCGGGACTTACCTGAGCCCCTAACAGGGCACTGGGGTCTGCAGCGGAGGTCTGTGGTGGGTGTGACATCGCCAGCACAGTGCATGCCGGGGCATCGCACAGAGAGGCGGCCAGCGAGCCTGGGCTTTGCCGAACTTGAAAAGGAAAACAAAAGCTAAGTCAATGATGTGCCCCCGAGCCCCTTCCTAACCTGCTGCTATGCGGGACATCCAGCACAGGAGTCTGGGGGGTGGCACCGGGGGTGCCACAAGGCACCAGAGCAAGGAGCCGGAGACCTGCGCTTGCCACGCAACTCGTATCTCTCGAGCATCCAAATGCACATTTCGGCGGCAAAGCACAAATAGCCTGACCATGAGAGAGCACCACTGGGCTCCTGCTCTGCCAAAAATCTGACTACTTATCTTTAGGTTCCCAACTGTGTGTTTTTGCACCTCGCTCTAAGCCCCAGGCTTTCCTTTTGGTCTAAGCCTCTCCCCTGGTTTTCTTTCTTCTCCTCTGTAACCACTCTACCCTCCTGAAGATCTGTAGATGAAAAGCTCTATGCAGAAAGCCCATTAGATGTAAATGAAGGCAGCAGCTAATTCCTGCATCTTCAGAAAAAAAACACGTGTTCTGAAAAAGGAACAATTGGAAGGTCTGTCTGCCAGGCTATGACCACTGTCACCTCCAGCTGAAGCATAAAAGACTCCCCAATATTCAACCAAAGAAAAGTGATGGTTCCTAAAGCTGAACACACACACACGCGCATTTATCAGCATGATCCATTCCAGGATGGGCAACACCGCCTGTTTTGTTGTTGTGAGGTGTTTCTGGGAAGTTTCCTTTATTCCTGGTTGAATGTGTGTTATGTTTTGGTTTGGTTTTGTTTTTTTTTTTTTTACATAGACTCATTCTCTCCAGGATGTTTCTACAGCAGAGCATGACTTGCATTACGCCCCACTCCAGCAATCAGATCAGTGCATGCGGATCTCAGCCCCCGCAGTGTCCCGCGGACTCCAGAGGTCTCAGGACAAGCGGATCCAGCTGCAGGACTGGGACCTTAACCGTGAGCTCCAACATCCACGCTCCAGGTCAGGACTCAGTGTTTGCAAGGCAATGCAGACGAGACCTGCCTTTGCTCTTTGGGTTTGGTTGGTTTTATATGTTCATCAATCCCTCATCTTTTATTTATTTATTTATTTATTTTATTTTCTTACCTCATCTTTTATATTAAATCGCGACGGTTCTTGTCTGCTTCGGTTTGACCTCCTAACCCCATAAACATCAGGATATTCTTCCCACATCTGCAAAATAAACAGACCATCAGAAGGCCTGCTTCATCCCAATTATTACTGACATTTTAGAGAAGTCTGATGGCAAAAGTGTTTTTTTTTTTTTTTTAAATCAACATAAAACCATTACGGAATCAGCAACCAGTAGATGGACTCTTTAAAAAACTGGCTGAAAAGGATTATGTTTATTTTGGGGCATTTGGTAACACTGTAAAGCAGGATGTTTTATCTCAGCATTGTCTTTATAGTGGTCCGTCTTTCCACAAGGGTACAAATTACTCTACAGCTCATTCAGGCTGAAGGACAGAGCGTTGAGATAGCCAGCCCTCTGCAAGCAACGGTGCTGAAGGTAAGGAGGCAACACCTTGCACGTGGAATGAATGAATGGACGTACCAACACAAAGGGACAATTCACCGTCGCTAAGAGCTTCCACCACAATTCCCTTCTGTAGGGAAAACCCCACCAGCTGCCCGACGAGCCCGGTGACGAGACATCGCCAGCAGCAACTTCAGAAGTGAATTCTGTGGCCCAGCCCAGATGGCAAACGGACTGGGGGCACCCTGTCCCTTGGGGACACAAGGTGGCAGGACTGCCAGGTTCTTCTCCTGAATGCACTGATGCGAATGCGGTTTGGCAGCGCGGGACGTGTGGATGTGCAGAGCTGACTGCTGGGAACGGTTGTGCTCTATTTGCTGTAACCAGGCCCTAAGTAGTGTAACACACTGCGTACAACAGCATGCATTTGTTCTTGCTGGATGGACAGGAGAAGGGGGAGACAAGAATTGTTGCCCTGAGGGACGTGAATGCAGAGTTGTGTTGGTGCCACAGGACACCCAAAGCTTTACAGGGCAAATACAAACCACCAACGTGCCTCTCAAACACCTACACCAACAACCCCTCTCGCCCTCAGCAGAGCTTATCCTCTTACAGTTTTCTAAACCTATTCATTCTTCTCCTGCTTCTCTCTCCCTCCAGTCCTCAAATGTCTCTGCGAGCCGCTGGCAAGAAAAAGAAATCAAACTACACTGCCAGATGCCGCAGCAACCTGGGACTGAAAGCGTGATGAATACAAGGCTGCAGCCCAGCAATTTTTCTGCTACTGTTAAAGGAGTAATGGCACAACACTGCAACAGACAGATTGCGAAGGTGTATCTCTGTTGGGCATGCGAGTAGTGAGATAAATTCACATGGAAGGAAAACTCAAAATACTCCCCGAACCGTCTGAAGAACTTGTCTTTTTATCTTTTAAGTGTCACAGTTTCTGGATGAGGGATCAGCTCCCATGACAAATCTGAACAGCACCTAATGCAAATTAACCTCACCTTCATGGGTGTATCTAGACAGAAATACAAAATAAACAATAATATAATAATTAATTGCATTGGTTATGCAAGGGGAACAGGTATCAACACGCCTAGGTTAGACCCAGCTAAGGAAAACACCCATTAACAGAGAAAAATTAAGGAAGGGAGAGGCTTTCTTATTAGAGGGTGCCCTGACCTTTTCATGTTTCATCCATGCTAATTATCACCCTGTGTAGGGATGCGCTCCCTCATAGGGTAATTTTAATGTTTATTGTTAGGGACACGCTCATAGAAGACCACAGAAAAAGAGAAAACTTCCTTCAGTCCCCACTTATCAACAATAAAACAGAAATTTTAATATTGTGTTACGACAACTGCCTTATAAACGCATCCTTCCTTGCCAGCCTGAACACGGGAGATTTAGCTGTGACCAGAGCCAACAGCCTGGAGATTTGTGAGAGGGAGAAGCTGGTAACAAATTCCTTCACTCCTCCCTCGCAGGTAGGTGGGGAGCACAGGCTGAAAGCAACTTTCTCCATAAAACTCACTCGTGAACAAGCTATGCAAAGTGCAAACTACAGCTAAGACGAACAGGATAGTTACACACCACAAGCAAACAAAAAACATCCCTGACCTAACCTGATTTTCCTCCCTCCAAGTAAACTCAGTTCACCGAGTTCCTGTTTCCAAATGGGTATCTGAGCTCCTCTTTCTCACCCTCTCTAACATGCTATGTTACTCAGATGCCTCCATCCCTCGGGTAAAGCAGGTGACCAAGGCACAGCTTCGGCACTGGGCAGGGGCAACGCCAACCAGTGCGACACCAGCCACCTGCATTAGACACCTGCAATCCCTTTTCCTCCCGTGCAGCAACAGGCGGAGGGCAAACCTGGGTATTTGAGGGGGAATTGCTAGGGGGTAACTGGGAAGCTGCAGAAAAAACACAACAAAAACCCACTGTTCTGGACCTAAAAATAAAAGTTAAATAGCTTTTTTTTTCCTCCTCCTCTTTTCCTTTACGTTTTTCAAAGAGGAAGACAGTGGTGGAAACAAACCAAAGTGGCCCAAATCCCAGACAAGCCTTCTCCTGATTACATATCCCATGGGGAAGCTTTACTACTTCTGGGGGAAAGACAGGAGAGAGGAGTGAAAAGGTGAAGGGAAAGGATGAAATGACAGGGTCAGATATTGATGACCGGCACCTGCCCTTCATTCGCACCAGTCAGCCCCATCACTACTTATCTGGTCCCCAAAGGGTTGTCCCATCAAACACACAAGCTCCTGCTCACAAGGGTGACACCAGCAGGGCACAAACACCCAGATCAAACAGCCAACGAGTGACTTGGGGACACCAGAGGCCGGGGGCTGTTTGGTCAATGTGCGGGCAGCAGGGAAGTTGAAGACAGCTTCGTTAAGGTCCTGCTGTCTGCTCTTTCGTGGTGGTAACAGGGGTAACACGGCTTTGCAGAGCAGCAGGGGCAATACCTTTTTAACATCTGCTATCCTTTCCTTCTTAGAGGCCGGTTTTTCTTTGGTTTCAGGAGGGGTCTGCTGGGATTTTGAACCCGTTGATTCACTTTCGGATTCAGACTGACTTTCAGAGGACTCCGAGCTGCTGTTTGACTCGCTGCCCTGCTCGCTGCCCTGCTCGCTTTCAGACTGGCTTGCAGAGTCAGAGCCAGAGGCTTCTTCGGATGCCGAGCGACTGATGGTAGAGAAAGAAGAGATTACATTTTAACTGTACCGTCACAGCTTTGAAATACGCAGCGAGCAAACCTGAGCCATGTCCAAAGCTACAACGGTAGGCTTCGAATAGCCTAAAGTGTGAACCACGTGGTCCCAAAAGAGCAGATTGAAGAAGATGCAATTCCTTCCCAGGACCCGCAAGACTGCAGGCTCCAAATCACTGTTGATGCTCCTGCTCATCAGCCAAAACCAAAAAAGAGTGGTGGTAACATGAAGAGAAGCCTGAATACCACCAGCACAGGTCCTGCAGGGAGGATCTGGCTCGCTCAGAGCAAGCAAGGATAAGGTATATCGGGAGCTGGAGTGTCCAGAGACCACCCCGCTACATTAAAGATAAGCAGCTGCTCCGGCACGGCTCTCCACTACACCCTAGTACAGCCAGTGGTTCAAAAATCCGGCGTCCAGTTTCTGAAAGGGGCCAGCACCAAATACTGTATGCATAATATTATATATTACAGTAAATATCACGTTTCTCGCAAAAAGAATCAATTCAGCACCAGAAAGGAGCTCATACGGGCACGTGGCTGGGGGAGATCCCGTTTAAAGGATTACCCCAATGCTGTGCAGACTGCACGTCTCTAGTATCCAATAACGGGGGAGCAGAACATCAAATACGTGTATTTATATTTTTTTTTTTTTTACCTTCAAAGGGGTTAAAATACAGAATATTCACTTAAACGCAGGCTCCTCAACAAAACAAAGTGAGGTCAAACTATTTTAGGTGGCCAAAATACTCAAAATACTTTTGCCCAATCACTCCAACATCTATTTTTCATTTAAAACCCAATTAAAGAAAGTGTAAAACTCATTACAACATATAACATACATGCTAGTAAGGCAGCATTGCAAACCCCACTCTGTCACAAATCAAAATGCAGCGGGGCAATAACAAAACTGCAAACTTGCTGAACAAGGAGTGCGCGTCTTTTTCCAAGCCAGCTCCTGCTCCGCAGCTGGATGCTTTTGTAATATTTAAGGGCGTGCTACAGGTATAACACCAGGAAAAGAAGAGTCAGGAAAACTTTGCAGAGGGAAACCAGACTTTTATTTTTTCTCCTTTTTGGTACAAAACTACGAAAAGTAACAAGACACATCGGAGGCCCTGCTCGGATTTCACAGCTCGAGAAAGAAATAATACAGAGACAAAAAAAAGCAAGAGCAGAGGTACAATTACATACAATTCTACAGAAATCGGCGCTACAGAGACGGCATCACCAGAGCCAGCTACTATTCATAGGTATATCCACAGGCAAATAGGGCTAATTTACACCATGGAAATAAGCTTTTTTTTTTTTTTNCTTGACTGGAATTGCTTTTTTTTTTTTTTAACTCTTAAATCAATTTCTTAAGCTGTCTGTGAAGCGTGCGGGGCCGGCCGCAGCAGCTCGGGGCTGGCGCGGCTGCTGGCTGGGTGGGAGCGGGCAGAGGGCGGCAGCCGAGCGCCGCGGGAGCCGGCTCCAGAGACGCCTCCGGCAGGCAGGCTGCCGCCCGCCATCTTACAGCCATCCCTCTTCCACCATCTTGCGATCGCCTGGCGGTGGCGGCTGCCGCCCCGCCGCGGGTCTGTCACAAGTCCTTGCAGTGGAAGGGCGCAGCACACGCAGGGGGAAACAGAAACGACGAGAATTTCTACGGGTCAAGTAAGAGAAACGGAGGCTTTTCAGAAAGGAGCGGAGGGCGAGCCGTCACCGATGGCCGCTGGTTTCATCGTCCCAGCTCGGTTTTGAAGGAGACGCGGGGTAATGGCATCGCTCCCTCCTTGCAGGGCTGGAAAATTGAGTTGAACTGCCACCCTTCCAGGCTGCACTGTCACTCCTGCCTGTCCTGCTCCTACCCGTGCGTCCTGGTTTTGGCCAAAACCACGACACCATGGCAACCAAAGGCACAGCCCCGCACACAGCCATCTCACAACACCCTGCCGCCACCTGTCCCTTCCTTCCAGTCCCCTCTTCTCCACCACGGCCCTCCATCGCTGTGCCCTCCTGCTACACCCCACCACCAGCATCCTCCATCGCATCCCGCCCTGCTAACCCTCCGCATGGTTGCGTGCATCCACGGATCTGGTGATGTCTGCTCCCAGCATCCCACTCAACCACATCGCTCTGCAACCGAGCCTACTTAGAGAAAGTGATGAAACTTCTCCATTAGAGAATTTTCAGAGTTTCATGGTTGGTTTTGTTTTAGTTTTTTTTTTTTTTCTTCAAGAAAATCAAGGGAATTTATTAGGAAACATTGCCACACCACTTAAGGAGACGACGCTCCAGCAGCTCTGGGGACAGCCGGTTTCCACGGGCAGGACTCGGCAGGACACCGTCCCACAGAGCCTCCTGCGGGGATGGGGACTTGACCCCTGCCAAAGAATGGGATCTGGAGGCCTCCAAACCTCTACTGTCACAATGCAAAGTGGCAACATCAGGCTCTGGTTGAGTCATGCTGGCATCCCACGTTCCACGGGGACACACGAAAGAGGGAGGCACTTTTCTTCTATCAGATTTATTAGCAATAGCTGGAAGAAATTATAACAACCCAGGCTAGACTGAGGCCAGACAGCTTTGGCAGTATTTATTTAAAGGCAGAACAGTAATTAGTGGCCTCCTCCCACTCTTTTGTTTCTCAAGGCCCTAAGCTTTATTTCAAGGACACAGCCTTTCTGCACATCGATAGCCATAATTAATGTACTTTATCCACAGCACTACCTGGACACTGTAATTCTTTTTTTCAAGATCTGAACCATGTTATCTGAAAAGAGGGTGAATTCTCTAGTGACAGAGACAGATGGCACACACATCTGCACATACAGGTATGCGCACACTTGCCCTACTAAGGAAAGAAATGCAGATGAGAAGTGGTATGTCCTTTTGAAGGCTGTTACAAATAATTATTTTTTTAATAAGCAACCTGTTCTCAAGGCAAAAGAATATGTGCTTGTCTTTATTTCTACATTGATACAATAAAAAGAGAGACCTGAAAAGGCTAATTCCATAAAGCAATCCTTTCTAGAGTCTCACCGAGACAATCAGGAAGCATTTCTACCTGCCAACAGAGTATAAAGGATTAGCAACATTAGATGTCAGGTCAGGCCTTACACTGTACATAACTGGAGATTTAAGTCCTCTTTTCAGAAGCTATTTTTGGAATATGCCCTGCTTTAGTGCCCCTAAGTTACATCCAAACAAGACCTACTTTCAATTAAACTTTAAGTGGGGGATAAGCTATAATCAATTGTGACAAAAATCACCATTCAGCCAGTCCACCCCTCTCCAAAGTCAGCAGAGAAACACCCCTGAGCATCAAGAAAGCTACAGCTGGACGGTTGGTAACTCCCTTGAAGTGAGCAGCTCCTATAAAAATTAAGATCTGCTATGGCTCAGCCAAATACTCTCCCCTGGTTTCCAAGAAATACTTCAGGCTATAATTCTGTTTTAATTATAAGAACCTGCTCCTGACTTGTGGGGGAAGAAAACCAAATCATCCCTTACTAAGAAGGACACGTTTCTTCCCAGAAATAAGTAGCTGAACGGCAGCGATAAGACCCTTTACAATCAGGCATCTCTGTTTACAAGGCAATTACTATGCGCCTGAAGCTTCCTGCCTTAGCGTTTAATATTTCACATATGACTTCATTTTATAGGGGCTCATCTTTGCTAACAGCAACAAAACATTTTATAAGCTCTCAACCAGTACAAAGATCACGTATGTTTCCAGAAGGTGCAAGACAAGCTGAAAAAATGACCCAAATACACATATCTGGAACCGAGAGCTGACAAGAGAACGGTTTTAACAGGGACCATTCTGTCCCAGACTTTAAAATTTGGCTTTTGATGGACAGAACTTGAATTCAGCCGGGGGGGATAAAGGAGGATTAATGACCCAAGACCCTCCCACAAGCCAAGCTCCTCCTGGCTTTAGGAGTTGTGAACATTTTGAATCCAAACAGCAACCGTTCCACTGGGCTTTGCAAGCTCAGCAGGTACTCAGCACCTGCAAAACTGCCCCGAGCAGGCTCGAGAAGATCCTTGGCATGAATTCCCAGGGCTGGATAACATCAGGGACTGGATAATATCAGAAACCAAATTTATTGATCCCCTCAGCAAACATAACACTTAAACTTTATGTGCTGTTGGACACAGCTTCACGCATCCTGTGGATAACTGACACCCAGGTGCCCATCCCCATCTTGACTCACTGCCACCGAAAGGCTAACGGCAGGTAGCTGGGAGACCGCCCTCCCCTCTCCCACCCTTCCTCACTCTACAGCTCACGTTCCCGGTACTCACCTGGTGCTTGTGCCAGCACTGACTGAGCCACTGGACTCCTCCATGAGTCCCTTGAACTTGTTAACACTTCAGAAGACGAGCCCAGAGGAACAGCAAAATAGGTCTCTGCCGGCTTAGCAAGTAAAATCAGGACCAAGCCTTTACAGGAACAGTGGAAGTATACCACGTTTGGTAGCACAGACGAGTTGCAGAGGAGAAAAGACCCCAATTTTGGGGCACCCCTGGGTCCTCAACACCCCTCTCTGGCAGAGCCAAGCCAAGCGTCTGCAACAGCTCAAACATTCCAACTCCACGGCAACCTTCAAACATCCAGGGGGTCATGGGTCAGAACCACAGGTCAACCCACCAGACCTGCTGCCGTACAGCATTACCAACCCACGGCACAGCAGCGGGCAGCCAGGCTGCAGCTCTTCAAAGCGAGCAGGATGTCTTCTCCAGACCAGGCATATCTGTCAGGTCCAGCTCTACCAGTACAAGAGGCTTCTCAGCCCCTGCAGCTCTTCAGCATGGGCTGCCAGTCTCACCCGTCCACCAGTGGCATCGGCCCTAGGATCACTCCAAAGCACAAATCAGCAAAGCCAGTGCAGGCCACCAATTTAAAACTATTTAAACTGATGCGTCTTCCTAAAGTGACCTACACACCAACTGTTGTACACACAAAGGGACGATAACAAACCACAGAAGATAACGCACCAACTCAGCGGGATACCATGATGCTGTTAAACATTTCCTTTGAATATTTGATCTATAAATGTAATGTTCCCTATCATTATATATAAGCATATATGAAACACGTATATATATTGCAAATAAAACAAGCACCATCAGTTAATACTGATGCATACACCCAAGTCACACAGTGGTTGTAAAAAAAAAAAAATCACCAAACCACACTAAATTTCACCTCTAGGCTAAACAAGGCAGGGAGAGAAACACAAGACTGATTCTGGCTATAGATCACCTGATGAAGAGGAGATAACATTTGATAAAGAGGGGATAATATGTGGACCACAGAGGCCTTGCCTCGGGGAAAAAAACATGAGCAAATACTATATAGTAAGTGTAGCCAAGGCCCCAGAGTACATGGAGCTTGCAGGAGGGCGAAGTGAATGACACTCAGACCGTGATACTGAAGATAAATTCAGTCCTAGCTTTTTGAGTTCCCGTTATTTTATTCTGAGAGTCTGTTAAAAAGAGTGATCGGTGCTTGCCTGTCTCCCAAGGCAAAGATTTTCTGAGTGATAAGCGTTGGGAGGGGTCTGCCAATGCAAGAGCTCTTCCCGATTTATTTCCTGCAGGCAAAAGTGGAAATGGGGGGAAGCGAGGGAAGAAAAATATTCCTGCTACTCTACTATCCGTACCCATGCATGGTACGTATTTTTAACGATCAGTCTCAAAGCAGGACCTTAAACCTGCTTTATACTAAACGCAGCCAGGCTCTTCATTCCATTCAGAAGCAAGTCTCAAACAACTTTTAATATTCACAATAAAATTTGGCCAACTCTGGGCAGGCTTTCAAGGGGCACAGCAAACACCCCCAAGGTTATAGGGTTACCCCTGTACAATAACCAAAACGTCCTTCAAAAAACAGAAAAATACTTCCACAACCTCATTTTGTGACTGGCAACTTTTTTTTCTTAAATAGGCAAGCAAGAAGAGTTACCATGGAGAATACACACATTTTCCAGATCTGACGGCAGACCTTGCTTGCAGAGGTTGGGTGTTAATTACATTTACGCTCAATAGGGCCATGGTGCTACGGTAACAACTGCGGGATTACGCACTCAGCAGGTATCCTATCTAAATAACCATCTGAATTGGGTTGTGCTGGTTTCCAGCCTGGCTCAAAGGAGAAGGAAGGGGAGGAGGCAGAGGGAAAGCTTCACACGAATTCTGGCCACCGCTACTCGCCCCAGCACAGGACTCCCAACTGCCAAAGGCAAAGCAATCCTGAGCACACAGTGAGCTAAATATATCCCTCACTGCTCTGCTGCAGCTCCCTGTAAAGCACATTGGGCTATCCTGAATGACAAGTATTTTCCAAAAGCGGGGTTTTTTTTTCTCCACTACAAAGACACCACGTTATGCTCGCATAAGCAAGCAAAACGAGCAGTTCATTCATAATTGGGAGAGTTGGCTCTCTCGCTCTCTGATCTTTGAGCCAGAGGCTGAGAATGCTTGGGATGTTTAGTGGGAAAAGAAAAAGAAAAAAAAAAAAACAGCACAGGGACAAAAGGAGTCAAGACCTGTCTGATTGATTAAGGAGCACCATTGAGAATCTCCAAAGGCAGCATCCTTCCCCTTCCCTGCACAGAAAGGGAAGGACAATTGCAGTTCTCAGTGTTTTGAAAAGGGCTGTCTCTCCCTGCCCGGGAAGGCAGCGGAGCGTCTCCGCATTCACCGTCTCTCCACATCGACCAGCCACCACCCGCGGGGGGACCCCGGCTGGTCCTGGGTCCACTCCTCACACCCAGGCCACGGAAGGAGCCCAGGGGCACACACCTTCCCCCAAAGCGGGCAGGGGTTAACTTGCTGTGCCCTTCTGCCATTCCAGCCACAGCTTCTGCTTTGTCACAGCAGGGGACAGCCAGGCTGAGGCCCAATGGCAGCACAAAGGGGACTCTGCACAGCAGCAGACTTTTTGTAAAGGACACGCAGATGGGGGGGACAGGGATGGAGTGCGCACACACAATTTTGGTTTAAATTAGTACAGAAAGGGTGGCTGTTTTTTCTCCCATAACATTTGCAAACTTCCTTTAAGACCTAACAGATTAAAGAAATGCAGTAATATGGAAATTTAAGACCCAAAACCATTGACAGGAAGATGAAGATGCACAAATTCCTTTCTGGTTCCAGATGAGCTGCAGTTCAGAAGGAGGGAGCCTGACCTGGCCCGAGGGTTTTATTCCAAGTGACTGTTAAAAGCTGTTTTTAACCAAGAGATTTAAAGCTCATCATTAAGCCTCCGTTTTACAGACAGCACATGGCACTCAAAGCTCTCAACTGGCGACAACTCTGCAGTTAAGAGCAGAGGCTCCTCCCCATAAAAGGGATGCAAATGACCCCTATAATTAATATATTAGCAATTCTATTAAGTCATCTACACCCAGCAATAAAACTTGCAAGAAACATAAATAGTTACAACACAACTTTTTCCTATGGAGCCAGGTGTTCTGGAGTCAGTGGATTCTTGACATTGCAACACGCTTGTTCATAGCTGGGGTAAAGGTTCAGGAGCAGTGAAGTGTTCAGCATCCCATCCGTGAAGCACCCCGCGCTTGGCAAACCTACTCCTCACAAGCCCCGCCACAACCAAAAGCCATGCGAGCGTTACCAGCACAATACCAGATGGGAATCAGAGATCACCGTTTCAACCTTTTTATTTTTTTAACCTTAGAAGCCAAGGCCAGAAAAACACACATACCACAGCGCAGATTATCTCAGCCCACAGGTAAATATAAAGCAAGCTGCACACTGAAAAGTGAGTGACGTAAGAGCTACTGAACATTTAGAAAGACTCAACATTTTGCTTCTTATTATATCCAAAAGACAATCCCTGTTCCAAGAAAAGGAGGCATTAACTGTGACAGACTTAGAAAAGCTTCATTGCAAGTCACTAGATGTGAATTTTTCATCTAGCCTTTTTTGCTTTCGTTACAAGGATCCTTCACAGGATATAAAGGTGGACTTTATAAGCACACCACCACCAGTTGAAAATGCATCTTCAAATGGCTTTTCAGCATGTGTCTTTTAATAAAAACACACCGGAAAAATTTATGTGAGACACCATGTCAGTAGAACAGTACATCCTTTGCTAGAAGGCTGCTTATATCTAATTATGGTAATCCAGGCCATCCCCTCCCCCAGTGCTCTTCTGTTTGTATTTATTTTCCTTGAAGGAGAGGAGAGATAATGCAGAACGGAATCTTCCCCCATCCATTATCATCATCTTCCTGAGCTGGATTTCAGCTTGGGGCAATGGGAGATTTAGAAGCGCTTCTCCACCTTCAGAATTTAACAGCCTAATTTAACATTGCCATTTCTTCTGGAAGGGATGAAACAAGATACGGTGGATACACACTCCCTCCAGGAGATGCAATTTCAGCATAAGCTGCCAAACCCACCCAAAGTAGGTTTCCTTTAGCTGTCTCGAGTTCAGAAGAAGCAAGGCCATGGCATCAGAAACTTCAGTTCAGTCCCTACACGATTGCTCAGCCCCAGGTACTTCGCCATGTGGTTAGTCTCACTGCATCACCTCATCTGCTCCTTAAAACTACCAGTGGTAAGCCTAAATAAAAAGACATTTCAGTACAAAAATTCCTCAAAGACAGGCTTAGCAACTCAGTAACCCGGTAATCATATGAACAGCTTTCTGAGACTACAGGTAAAATAAGAAAACAAAGATAGGAACTGGTTTCTTCCTATACTGAGTTGGAGAGATTAAAATTCAACGTCACTGCATTCCTGGCCCTCCCTCTGAGCTCTCTTAAAGGTCTAACACAAGGCTAATGGTGGAAATGTTTTAGTGCAAAACATGGTTATTACAGCCCAAATGCGGACAGCCACGCTGCTCCCAAGACGCACCCGTGAGATCCTGTCTTCTCAGAAGTGTCACCCCCTACGAGCAGTCGGGGTACGACCGTGTGGCACCACAACGTTGCTTTTCCTGCAGCCATGGGAGAGTTCGGCTTCAGCTCATACAGGAAATAGGGGAAGGTGCAGATAAGGGCAACTGTTGCCCTCAGAGTGCAGCAGGTGAAACATCAACCCAACAGAAAGCGGAACAGGCTCTGATCTACCATCTCAGCCACGTCAGCTCCTCTTGGCTGAAGGCACGGGTGGGCTCAGGCAGGAGAGCGGGGGGAGCATGCGTGCGCCCACGTGCACACACCTACAGCAATGCCCGGGTAGCAGCACACGCTCCTGCCACACGAGCCTTTTTGCAGGGTTACAGAACTACCCAGGTGAGCTCTCTATTCCTATTTTTCCCATTTTTATTCAGCATAAACGGTCACGCATTTAGAGAACATGCAAAGTTTCATTAATTAGCTTAAGATGTTTAACTAAAAAAGAACAATCCAGAAGAGATTAAATTGCAGCTAAATGCAGCTCCTTGCAGTTGGTGAGGCTTTTTTATAGCCCTGTGTATATTGTATCCACTCCTGGCAGCAATCACAGCACAGGAAACAGAGAAGTTGAAAGTCTCAGAATTGTGCATTTGTAATTAGATGAGACATTTCCTTCGAGAGGGTAATGCGAAACAGAAGTAACAAAGCAAAACAAGAACAATCTCCTTTGTGCTGCACACGGATTACATCATTATTCATATGAATTCCTTGCACATTATTCCTTTTGTGTCCTGCACTGATCAAGCATTTTCCCTTTTCAAAAAAGCCTCCGGACAGCTTCAGAAAGGGTTAAAGCTTAAAAAAGGGAGGGGAGGGGGGGAAATCCTTGTTAAAGAATCCAGCAGTGCAAATGAAACCGAAAGACTCAAATGAAACTGAAAGATTCGGTAGATAAATGATGGCAGCAACAGCTAAAAACCCATCAGCCTGGATGAAGAGCTGAAACCTGTACTCAGAGCCATTTTAATAAATGTGTTTAACGTTTCCAGTCAGCTCAAAGAAAATCAGTTGCAAAACGCACGCTGAAAGCAAGTGAGCGTTAGTGGTTTAAGGATGCTGAAAATCAAAACGCTATAAAAAAAAAAAAAAAAGGGGGCCAGATGTTCCAGGAATACTACGATATTCTGCGATTCCTTTCAAAGTTTAAAAAGAAAGGGAGGAGAAAAAAAAAAAAGAAAAAATCAACACCAAAAATAACTCTGCTCCTTTTCAAGCCGCTTGCTTCTCAAAATAGCCTGCCCTATTAAAAAAAAAAAAAAATTATTATAAAAGCCCAAGGCTGCCAGATGAGGGGAAGCGAGGGAAGGCGGCAGCGGTACGCTCCAGGGCCAGGCTCCCAGTACACCCAGTAGAGCCCAGCAGAGCTGCGGGTGGTGCGGGAGCGGGCGTGCGGCGCGCGCAGGCATCGCGCGCAGGCAGGGCTCGGCCGCCATGGCCACCCGCCCGTCTGCAGGCGAGCGCAGCCAATCCCCGTCCCCAGCCAGCACGCCATGGCCTTTGAACTCCCCACCAGCAACTTCCTGCTGTTCGCGGAGCGCACGCAGTGCAATGCAGTATGTCTGTCAGCTATGCGGCACAAAGGAACAGCCATTTTGTGACTGAACTGGACCCGCACCAAAATGCCAGGCGGTGCAGCCTTCCCTTCTCCTTTCACGGGGAAATCGGGGCTTCCCGAGCGCTACCGAAACACGAAGGGGATGCCCTCTGCTTTCACCGGCAGCCAGGGAGGGCAATTTTTGTTTAATGTCTTAGTTTGCCTCCCCGCCCCCCCCAAATCCTCTTTCGTATGTAACTACATCTTCATAAAATGGCTGCCACGTAAAACCAGGGTGTTCTGCTTTGCGAGGGCTGCAGCACACACTGCAGAGCGCGCTGCCTCTCTAAGGTGGCTGCTGAGCAAAAAAAAAAAAAAAA
>VYZM01020333.1:55457-75220 GCA_013398915.1 Dromas ardeola
AAAAAACACAACTAACAACCCCACGCCATTTCAGACCTCAGACTTCCAGCTCTCCGAACAGAAAACAGGCTGAGATCTAGCCCACCACAATCCTTTTTATTTCCCCAAATAAATAATGTTTTAGAACTAGAGAAGCCAAGTGCTGGATACAGATGCAAGGGTTTTGTTCAGCCCTGCAGCTTCTGCAGCAGAAACCATTCCCACCCTGGTGTATTTAGGAGGTGCAGGAGCAATTGCAAGAGATGGAGGCGGGGGGAAAGGAGAAGACCACCGTATCCACCGCCTGTTCCTTGCTATCCCGCGCAAAACTCACTCCTGGACTTCAGGGGGACCTCAGCCTGCCTCTCACCTCTGAAGTTCACACTAGGGTTCCACCATGGATGTACCCTCTCGCAACACCTGCCTTTCAGAAACACAGCACAGAAGATGCTAGAAAACACGCCAGGGGTTTGTTCAATTATTTAATGTGAGTCCCAAATACGCAGGTGGTGGTCACCAGTAACTGCAGCATCCCAACTTTTATCCCAGGTGGAGAAAGTTGCATGAAATCAGCTTCAATTTTGGAAAGGTTTACTGTCAATATACAAAGGACAGGTGTTGCTGTTCATCTAGAAAGGCACAAGGCAGACCCCTCAGCTTCCAAACCGAGTGAAGAGTTAACGCCATTTCCCTCCCCAAGAAGAATCATCTGTTTTGGGACAATTCTCAGGTATTTTTGTTCATTCAGCATATCCCTTTGTGTTTCCTCAGGACTGGAAAGGCAGGTGTCAATTCCAAACATATTCCCCAGTCAGGACACTAAGGTGGTGCACAGGAATTGTATTTTCTTCTGCTTTAACACCTTTCTCTAGTCCTGAATTTTTGGTTCTCCAGCCCAGGTGAGTGGCACCGGCCACATCTACCTTTTCCGCCCATCTCCATCACCCAGGCCTCCCACCAGGCTCTGGGTTACAGGACTTCATGTATTCCCACGGATGCTGAGCTGGTCTCACAACTGGGGAGAAAACAGGCCAGCAGCACGTGAAGTGCAGACATCAGTGCATTTCTGGGCTACAGTAAAGCAAAGTGGTGGCTTGACTTCCTAGAAATCATTTCCCCTACAACATCAAGTCAACCTCAGGAAGTAAAGCCCGTTTTACGACATTCAGCTGACTCACAGCTCAGAAATAAGCTCGACAGGGCTCACTTACAAATATCCTGTGCTCAATTGTTCCCACACTCCAGGTGAGTGGATGTTACCCACAGTAAATTCGTGTTGAGGAAACAAAAAAAAAAAATATCATAAAGGGGGAGAAGAGAAACCTCACACAACAGGTGTTACATACAAATTGATCAATTACGGTATATAACCTTTCAATGAAAACACCAAAAGCACACATGAAAACATCAAAAGCACACATGAGAGACTATGCAAATATAATACCCCTAAGGACAAAAAAACCCCAAAGGTTTTCTTCCTGTGGAACTACTGCTAGATGTCTCCAAATTCATCACGTAGTTAGCATATATTTCTAACACCAATGAAATACCTTAATTCAGATTTCCTGAAAAAATTATACTTATTATTGCTCTTGCTGGTAATCCACACTTTTAAAAAAAAAAGCAACCCAAACATGAAGACTTAAATAACCGTATGTAACTTAAAAAAAAAAATCTACTTCTTTAGGCAATAATTTGTGTGCAGTATTTACAGTAATATAAAGATGGCATGGTTTAAAACTCTGATGTGTTTTTAAACTGCATTATTATAAAAAGCTCTGTATAGGTGCTATATGTAATGCTTCAACAGCCCCTGAGGCTAATTTAGTTAATAATCATTTCAAATTAAACAAACTTACCTATATCCATTTTAGGATTTAAAATTTGACTGCAATTTTAATAAATCCAGAATAGCATCCAAGTTTATGCTTCTAAGGTTACAGTAATTTAATAAAATATGTATTCCCACAGTATTTCAAGTTTGTGTGTTTAAGCAAGGTTAAATACTGGACATCAAGAATACTATTGAAACACCTGCAAACATCACATAGAGCACATGTGATACAACAGACAGTTCAAAATTCTTTTTTATTAATGTTGGTTAAAAATTACTGAAGACAACACCAGAGAAAAATAAACAGGCCACGGTTCAATCAAAATTAACAAAATGCAAAACTCAAGTGTATTTACAAACTAGAAAACAAAAATGCATATAGTTTAATTTCCAATTTTCGAAAAAGCCGACTCTTTAAATACAAAATGAGCAATTCAGTAATAATACTTCTGCATTCCTAGCACAGAAACATTTCCAGTATTTCATGCTTTTCCCACATCAAGGTTAAGTTTATAAAAATCTGTAAAGAATCTCATTACTCAACAAAAGTAAATAAAAACACTCTGAGCAAAAATGTATCAAACAAGCAAGCAAAGCATTTGGAGGCTCTTGTTACCAGTCCCAGTGTATATTTTATAACATGAAATGCTATCACCAGCAGGAGAAAGTCTGGTTAAAATGTATCAAAATATTCTAAAATACCTAAACAGTATCAAAGTTCTACAAGCTCAAATAAAATTTGAAGTAAGGGGGATCGGACAAACAGGCACTTTCCAGTTTATATTTTAAAATGAGCTTTTTTTCATTCATGTAACTTTTTCTTGTGTCTATTTACTATAATTTACTACTACACCAGGCTTCTGTATGGCCCTCAGTTAAAGTTTAGACTTCTGAGATTCTTCAAAGAAAAATTTGCCTTGTATGTAAAATGGTGCAATGCAGCAATGGCTAAACCGACAAGGTCATTTTTCACAGCACAAAAAACCTAAAAACTGAAATTCAAAAGCTGGAAAAACATAATACAGAGAAAAGGGCTCCCCTGAATAAAGGTACAGTACCTTTTGACTATGACATGGGCCCTTAAGTCACAACACAACTTTCAGAAATTGCTACCAAAAAAAATTAGGGTGTGGCATGCTAACAATCTCAAGGTCATTCCTTAAAAAGGAAACAAAATCAGTAAAAATGTTTTGTATTAAGCACTGACAGTAACCCAAGGCTGTCAAAGTAAACAGGGTATTCACAGGTTTTACAAAAAAAAAAAAAAGAGAAAGTTGATAGATCATACCTCGATGCATTGCTGTGGACTGAACCCTCCTCTCCTTGGCTTTTGTCCTTATTTCTCATCATCTTTTTATTCTTAAATATTAAGAGGGGGTCAGGGGTGTCTGTTTGCTTTGAAGTCCTGTGCCCAGGTATTTACTGTCAAAAGTTGAAAGAAAGGTAAGGTCCCAGTTCGTTTCACTGGCTTTCATTATCAGGAACAAAGTCCTGACGCTGCAATGATATTGTTATAACAATACACAACACTGATCAACACGGCAAAACGGAGATTTAAACCAAATAATCGTTTTTAGAAGAAAAATCCGAGAATAAACACAGCAGAGGAGCATCCTGCAAACTTTCCCAAAGTAACACTGGATGCAAATAATCTCTGTATCTTATTGCGTCATCCCAATACAGCTCAAATCGGTCGAAAATCAAAGTACTCAAAACGGCAGAAATCTAAAAATTATTATTAATAATTGCTCACCTACCTGATCCATGCACCGCCGCCAGGACCAAGTCGATATTAGTTTCGGGTAGTGGAAAAACATTAGATCCAAAATATTTAGAGTTATAATGATAAAATACGAATTTCAGAGAATGAAAAAAAATATATATTCTAATCCCAAAAAATATGCTGCCGATAAAGCAAAAGAAGCGATAATTAGTAGAAAAATGTCCGGGGGAAAAAGCTCATTAGGAGAGCGCACAAAAATGGAGGTACGCCATGGCTTCTAAGCTGGAAAAACAACGACCTGGGCTCTCTCCACGGCTTCTTCTTTCCAGCAAGGCACGAAAAGGGAGCCCTCAAAAGCTGCTTTTCTGCCCGAAAAAGGTCCGCTCGGCCCCCGATTAGTGCCTAGGAGAGGCAAGGGGCTGTGGGGGCCCCCTGAGGCTGCCCGAAAGTTAGGGAAAGTTGCGTAAAGTGTTGGGGAAGGCACGGAGCTGAGCGCGCTCTCTCTAAGGCACAGCCGCCATCTAGAGCTCCTTCCCAGCTCTGAGCTCTGCCTTTGATTGACACTCTCTACATTTACCCCACAACTCAGGTGATGTACCATAGACCCACCCCTTCATTTCTACCAAAAAAAGAGATAGCCTCCACCTAAAGGGTGCCTGCTACCCCCACAGCCCCGGCTCCTTCCAACTACCCCAGCTGAAGGGGCACCTTAACCCCATGTGGCTCAGACACCCTTTTGAAACCAGAAAGAAATGGAATTTGTGCCTTTTGTTTTAAAGATTTGCTAAATATTTCAGTGCCTGGGCTAAAATTACTTCCTCCCTGGACAGGAAGTGCTGCTCTTACAAGCCATTTTGAAAGTATGGAAGTGGAGCTAACAGCCATGCAGCCAGCAGCAACCCACCTTGGGGCTCAGCCCACCCAAGGGGTAGCTTTTTCTCCATTCAGTGGCAGTAGCCCCAGACAACAGCTCCACCATTTGTCACCCAAGGCTTGCGCTTAAAGCATGGGACAAGAGCAGCAGGCGCTGGGACAAGAACCCCACGTTGCTGGAAGCCCCCTCCAGCTCGACAGCGCCTCCCTAGTGGTTCTCCCTGACAATAAAAATCCAACAGCTACGCAATTTTCATCGGTTACGCCAAGGCACGACTGTAAAATAAGGCTGACACCATTAAAAGGGTTATTTCTAATTCCCATTCTTAACCCATTCATGTTCTTTAACAGATTTTAATACAATGTATTAATTTTAAAGCCGTATAATAGCCAAGCTGTAGAACTGGAAATGAAGCAACACCTCAAATACAACATCCTAGTATTGAGAGAATGTATCCCAGGGGAAAGGGAGGCAATCCAAACATCCCCGAACCTCCTGGATTCTGACCACCAGTTGTCTTCTCACAAGCAACAGACTCCTTAAAGTGCAAGGACATCTTGCATATGCGTAAGCATCACAACAAGAGAGGGAAATCAGACACTGGGGGGGAAAGGCGTAAGGGTTAGTTTGGGCTCCTGTGGGGACAATCCATGGCACAGCATCCCAACAGCCCCAAAACATCAGCTTCTACCAGCAGAACCAACAGAGTCCCCATCAACTCCTCCACACGCTTGCCACTCGCATCCTCCAACAACCTATCATCTTTCCACATCAGGGTTGGAGCAGGTATGCTCCGTTGCCACAGTCCATTTTAAAGAATTTCACTTTACCAATTATTTACAGAAGACCCCTTGCTCCTAAACTGCAAGAACTAAAAACGACTATGCAAGACCCTTCAAGCAATTTTGGGAACACCAAGGAAATCCACTCATCTGAACGGGCATCCCTATGGGTTGGTCCCAGTATCCAACTCCACCATATACCACATGGCGAACCCAAACCTGAGCAAGCGTGCATCATCAGAATGGTGAGATTAAACAGGTATGAACAATTCATCATGGTAAAAATGGATATTTACAAAGAACTCTGAGCAAGCCAAATGGTTAAACAAACAATGGGGTTTTGGTTTTGTTTGTATTTTTTGTTTGTTTTTAAAAGAAAACACCTAGGTTATCTCAGCATCAGATTTGTCATCTTGGCCCTCCAGCATAAAACAAAGACAACTATGAATTTCAGGTGAAATGTATATAGCAAGGTGCCTACAGTTTAACTATTTGGTTCACAAGAAACTTGAAAGGAAATTGCTTTTTTGATCATCAGAACCATTTTAAAATTCATTTGTAAAGGTTAACACGTCATCTGTAGCAATATCAAAAAGTAACTCCATTTTTTCCCTCATCAAATACATGGTACAGTATCATGCAGCTAAGTCTACATTAAATAGCGGTGAAGCAGGTTGGACACTTGTACAGAACAATTTGAAGACACAATAGTCTGTTTAGGAAGTACGATGTCCAGGAAATCTGTTGAAAAGTTTCTGTACCCATACACAACCAAAGCAGCATACCAAAAAAGGTTACACAAAACATTTGAGTACTCCTTTATTGTCGTATTTACCCAGCCTTCCACTGATATCAATTTAATCTTAAAATAACTTCAGAAAATTCAGCAGAAGTACCCTGACAATAGGTCAGGTCCTGAAAAACCCCTACCATTAAGCACCTGAATGAACAAACCAGCAAATAAAAATTCATCAGAAGTCATGGCAAAGTGAAAATAATTTGCAAATGAAAACCACATTTTAAATCAAGTATAGCACAAAATTTTACCATGCCTTTAGTGCTTAGCAGCCAAAGTATTTTTTCACTTTAATAACAACCAAAAATGTTAACTCACTTCAATATCAACACAATAAAAAAAATATTCAACCAGAAAGGACAAACACAAAGTGTGAAAGAAACCAAAACGTTTTATTAAGTCACTTAAAAAAACATTACATTTTCTCCAAAGGGGGAGCAACAGATCTCTTACCAAATGAATTTGCCTGTGATGCATACACAACCCAAGAGGAAAATTTTGCCACCCAGTTCTCAAACAGATCCATCATTGGACAGTCACTGATAGAGTCCTCCCTCATTAATTCAAGTGCAAAGTCCATTTGGATAGGATGATCACAACCCAGATCTTCTCTGGTTTAATAACACGAGAGTCCACGTTTTAACATCCTTCTCTTGGACAGACATATCACAGCACTCATGCATTAGTCCATTTCCTCAACCTCTCAATCAACAGGGGAACTGCCATCTTGGTGTCTCATTCGTAGACTCCTTTTGACACTCTTCATCTGATTGGATTCTTTATGGAAAATTAAAAGAAAAATGCTGTTGGAATACAGATCATATCTTTAAACTACGACATTCAACTACTGTACCTTGAAGATAGTTTAAACATATAACTGATGCTTCATTCCTTATTACACATTCCAGAACATCTAATTTTATCATGAACAAACAATATCAAATCATCACTTCAAGAGTCAAAAATATAAACTTTATCCAAAACTATAGAGAAGGGAGGAATGATTAGAAGTTCAAGAACCCTTTCAGGCTCCATAAATTCCATTTGAAATTTCTCCATAGCGTTAACACACTAGAGAAATCAATAGTGGGAAATCCAAGATATTTGCTCTGGGAACCATCTTTATTGGACTGACCCATCTACTAAAGCTGACACTGCTTGGTGGAAAACCAAGGTTATTTTAATAAGCCAATTTTTTTTTCAACTACTGTCCATGCTCCTTTCTTCAAAGACAATAGATCCATCAAAACCAAGGTAATAGGCATGAAAACTGGTTTCCTATATACGGATGGTGGCTAGAGAGAAGACATTCCACAATCTTAACCCAGTCTGCCAGCTCATGAAAGACATACAGTGCAACAGCAAACACACACTTATATACAAACAGAATGACTGGTTCAGTTACTGGTGGGAAAGGACATGTCAGAAGTCAGATGAAAATGGTAACAGGTTACACTAGTTGCCTTTAGCAAGGCCACCATACTACTCCTGATCCATATTCCAACTTTAGTCTTCATATAACAACAACCAAGACCACAGGTGAGTGACAAACCAAACTGATCAAATGACTTCCACATGGAAAAATACAAACCAAATGAACCCATCTTTACATTTTCTTCCAAGAAAAATAAGCTCATGTACTTGAAAAAAACCCCCAATACTACTCCTCCTAACATGTAAAAATCAAGTACAGGCAGTTATTAAGTGTTAAGAACATCATTTTAAAATCAATGCTAACTGCAGAAGAGATTGACATACAAAAAAGGTTTTAAAATGTCTTCATGATTTTGAGTATCTGCACTCCAACGTCAGTTTATTCTTTTGAATGTGTACAGCTTTAATCTCATTTTAGTCTGAAAGCCAACTTCACCACTATGTTGTTCCCCTGATAATCCTGGGCAGATTCTTACAAAAAGTGATGCAGAAATTACCCACAGGACATCAAAAATCAGTGGAGCCATCTAGTGGTCTCTGCCTCATCATTCCAGTTTCCCCATTCTCATTTCAAAATAACCAGTTATAGCAAATCAAACAGCAATGGAACCAGTGCAACAAGCCTCAGTCTGACTTTCACAACTGCCCATATGTCCTGTTTTATATTCCTCTATAGAATTCCTTGTTTTAAATACAGTGGAAAAGAATGACAGCACATAGAAGTGGAATACAGCATCTGGTAATCCACTTTGCTTTGCATTGTGCAACATGCATAGTTGTAATGGTATCCAACCACAGGATCTTCACATTTTCAGAACCAGAAATTGAACATTCAAAGGTTGCAGAAATTCTTTGTTTCAAGCATTCAACTGATCCTCAGTTAAGATAGGAATTAAATATTTTAAAATAATTTTTTCCCCACACTAAACTGAATAAACAGTTTTTTGGGTCTGTTTTGGTTTGGGTTTTTGGTGTACGAGCCTAATTTCGAATCCATCTAGGCATAGAAAGATAAATTAAAACCTTGAATAATTTTTAATGCCAATGCCTTGACCAAGGTACCAAAACATGAAAAATAAACCACCACAGTTGTCTATTACTGTCACGATCAAATATTCAGAAGTACTAACATGAGCACAGTGGAAACTCCATAAATAAGACCATTAAAGTAATTTTTTATAGTTATTGTACAAAGCTTAACATAAGGAAATTTAATTACTGGCATCAGCTTTCCCCACCTCTCAAAAATGTAATTTAGTTACATATTAGTCAACCTTGAAAGGTCCTTTTCAGTTGGGTTAGCCTTCTGCCTTAGACACTAATGAGATCTGCCAAAAGTAAATTCAAGGGCGAGTTTCCCTACTAGGTTCACTTGCATTTGGTTGTACCAAAAACTTTGCAAGTAACCTCGCCATATTCATTTTAAACACTTCTCTTGACCTTGTAAAATAATTAGCAGTATACGGAACTGATGATATAACAACTGATTATAATTAAGACCATGCTACAACAGCCCTTATTCTAAAAGTTATTCATACATCAAAAAGATGCCATAGTAATGGCCAAAATATTAATAGCAATCTGTACATTTTTCATGTGAAATCTACATTTGCTTTAAAAGACTTCACAGCATTTGTTTATTTATGAATTAAGGCACATTTTACTAAGGAGTTTCAATAACATTGCAAAAATATACTCCTTCACCACTAAAATATATGCAGTGATCCTACACTTAAGGTATCCATTGAATAGCCCTATTTTTTTGCTAGATGACATGAGTATTTCATTCCTTCTGTAACATCAGTTAGGCAACATCCCATTTCTCAAGCTTTATTATCTTCTATTTACTGTATTTTTTTCCAAACATAGGATTTTGCTAGCAATAAATAAGGGACCTGGATAGTCATGGAATACTTTCAAAGTTTCCTTCAAATCACTGGTAACATATTGACACTCTGTATCAATAGACAGCCCCCACCCATTCCCAGCCATGCTTAAGGTTTAAGGCAACAGTTTTCAAAGATACAAGTTTACAAAGTTTTTGTCTTCAGTTTTTTTGTAATTCCTTATTTGTTGCTCTACCTATTACAAGGCCAGAGCAATAAAAGATACCTCTTAGGGCCAAATCCATGGCTTCAGCAATTTCATGTCTATGGAAACCTTGCATTTCTTAAGTCTGAGACTGAAGGTCAGTAACATGTAGAACGTCCATGCATCACCGCAAGGGTGCAAGACACAAAAGTTTTCCAGAGTGAAATCTCTCACAGTGAGGTTTGAACTTAAAACTTACTGCTAGTAAGGGGAATTCACTCCAACAGAGGGAGCTGAATGGACAGAATGAGGTTCTGAGCAAACCAAACCTGGAGTTCTGCACTTCAAAGTTCATTAAAGCAACATTTTTATTTTCAAAGACACGTCTCGGTAACTTTTACACTAGAGGGAAAAGCAGACGTGTCCTTTATTGACATCTAAAGTCCATAATGATGTTCTGTCCAATCATTAAAAGTAACTAAGTACTCTGGATAGTCCTAAGTCCGCTTTTACCACTACTAGATGTTCAGCAAGCACAGCAGTAAAAGCACAACTCATGTAGGATCAGGTATCTTTAGCTAACAAAGGCTGTTTGCCAAGTCTCTCAGATTTAGAGATTAATTTCAGGTAAGATGTGACTTTATTCACAGATGCACTTTTTTGTGGATGTTATTTTTAAATAGTAATTGCATTAAGCAAAGTATGCCAACTTCAACAAAGCTCCTGGTGTTTTCAAGTATTTCACCCCCTTCTATTAAAAAAAGACAATTAAAAATCAGTGTTTCAACTAAACATTATCTATGTCAACCAGAGGGTAATACTGGATCTTTCAAGATCCATACATTTGGATGTTTTTACAAATGCATTTTGAAGCATCTTCTTTTGAAGACAACTGTTTCTAATTCAGTTAAGAGTTTCACATTCACCCCTTCCTTTGGGTAAGGATTATAAAACACAAGAGGATGGAATAATTACTCAGTGAGTACGTAACTGAAAAGCCAAATTCCTGCCCAAGAAACCAGATCTGACAATAACTACTTTACAATCCAATGAGAGGAAACAGAAAAACGCACACAGAAAGATGAAGAAACAGACAAAGATTAATATAAAAATGGAACATGAGTCACATGTTTAGAGATTACAGCAGGTGACTGGGGAAAAACGGCAACAGTGGACAGCACAGGAAGATTTTGAGGAAGAGCTGGAAGGAGTAACATTTATTCTAACATAGCAAGAAATATGCTGTTCTACATATACCTGCAGTGTGAAAAATAGTTTAAGACTTCTGAAAGAACAAAGTAGTAAAACTTACAGAACACAGCAGTAGAAGAGATGAAACACTAATCAAAGATCATCAAAACTGAGCACACGTATGCACAATAAGAACCGAATTCCTCAGAGTTCATGAATTCTATTGTTTTGCTTCAGGACTGAAAACTCAGTGATAAAACTGGTTCAAAATAAAGTGTACCTAAAAGCAGCACAAGGCTACAATAACACAGCCTAGCAAGGTTTGCACCTTACCCCCACACACTCCTTTTTCCTTTCCAAAGAGCTCTACGTTAGTCTCCACTCCATGGCAGTAGATGAGAAGAAAGCAAGGGACTCTGGGAGTACAAACAGGGAGCAGCTGCTTTTCTAGCACTTGTGGCAGCATAGATGGTCTCTGCTACCATACATAGCCATTGGACAGTTCAAAAACACTATCATCTCTTCACCGAAACAAGAGAATATTTGCTTCTTGGAACATTTTCTCAAGCTGTCTGCAGCCTAAGGAAAGCATTACTCAATCAGGTAGCATGTCATACTGAAAGAACTGTCTCCAAGAAACTGTCTCTTTTAAAGAAAAGCATAGTTCTACAGGAATAGAGCTTCCCACTAAAAAAACTGATTCATGTACACAAAATGCAATGGATGCCCTAATTAAAATTGTAGAATCAAGGAGTCTGAGTATTAAGCAGATAGGAAGACAAAAGGACTCGGGTCTTTCCAGAGACAACTCCCAAGAGGGCCACAGAATGTGCTAAAGACAGCAAAAGGTCATCAAGACCAAATTCCTTTTAGTAAAGGAAACTGGAGAAAATCCTATCCCCATATTCATCCAGTATAAAACTGAATGTATTTTTCTACTCAACCCTGACAATTTTGTATTTTGACTACATGGTGAATGGTTCCTAGATGAAGTCTAACAACTAACAGTTTTCTGTATTAAACTACATCAGCATTACACAAAGTTTTGGCTTTGCAGAAAATGGTATGAATGAAAAACAGAACCAGAACATAGAACGGAAAACAGTAACTATCTGCTCAAAGATCCTCACTAATCCTGACAGAAGTGTAAAGGGACAACACAAGATGCTTGTAAGACAAGTTCTTCCTGCTATGGTACTTTCCACGCCATGTTATCCAAATTGTGTGTAGTACTTAGTAGAGACAGACATTTGTGTACCAAAGCCTTCTGAACAAGCAAATACTTCTCAACGAAATATGGAGTTAAGTCACAGAAGCAGAAGACCAAAGAACTACAATTACTGGAACTGTTCTCCACCGAGACAGGTTGAGAGTACTATTTAAGTATAACTTCATTTCCCAAGAGTCCAGCAAGAATGCTCCTGTGGTCTTTCTAACTAAGCCTTCTAGAAACACACATGTGCACACAAACACACTTTAAGGAATTTCAGAATGCATTCAGTCAAAAGCTTCAGCAAGTTAAACATTATGGCCATGTGTGTTCACTGGGGTTTTTTTAAAGCTAAAAAGTAAACGTTATTCAGAATAACAACTTACCAGTGCTTCAACCAAGAGCAGTTATTTTGCTTACAGTGAGTAAATCAATTCCTCAACACATCTGTAGGGAAAACGATATATTAAACACTTGAATTAAAAGAAAATTAAAAAATGAAAAAAACACACAACTTAAGGGTCTAGAAGACCAGAGCACCTGCCTACGACTATTACAAAACTCCTATTCCAAATAAAATAACCAAATATTCCCAGCAGATCACAGCATATAGTACAAGACATTTTTATGAAAAATTTGAAGTATCACAAGGCAACCTGTTATCAAAGAACCTGTGCAAACCACCCAAGAAATTCAGACCCAGTCCTGTACACAAATTCCTTAAGAAACAAAGCAACAACAACAAAAAATCTTTCGTGAAATTTTTGAAAAAGATCAATTGGGCATCACATGGAAGTATGCTGAAACTAACTGATCTGCCCTTCACATAGAAATAATTGAAATATTCATTTTACTACAAGGTAGTATCAGCGCAGTGGCATTATTTAACACGCTGACATGGAACAAGTTATCTTCTCTATATCCCAAAGTTATCTGTATATGGACAAGGCCCAAATTTGAAAACTCAACTTTAAAAATACTTATTGGCTATCCACATCAATAAACACTTAATCAAAATCACCTTAAAGAGAGGTATTAAGATTAAGGTAAGATCCAAAACAGCTCATGAACACCTTTTTTTACTGTAAATTTCATCTTCATGAAGTCATCCACTATCATGAGGCATACAAGTTATCCACCTAACATGTACAAGCAAAGAGATCTCATGATCTCTCAGAATCTACTTATATTAGAATATAGCCTCAAATACATAAAAATTAATGAATCTATTCAGTGATATACTGTGCATAATTTTCTACACTCTTCTCAGTTCTCCTCTTCAAATTGATAGCTACTCAGATGTGTAAAAAGAAAGCAAGCTGTGATGAACAGAACTGTAATTTCTTTGTTGATGTAATTTACTTGAAATGATTAATATGGAAAAAGATCCCTGTAGAAAGGGGAAATGATAAAAAATTATAGGAAACCAGCACAAACATGTAGAATATCCAAATGAACATGAAATTTAGAGGTTGAAAACAAGCATTTAAAATGTGATCCAACAGCTGCTATTAAATGGAAGCACAAAACTGATGTACTTCTAAAATGGTGGATGGGCACTTGGTAGAAGAAACACAACATGGTTGCTGGATTTTGATCGTCCAAGAGGCATCTATCAGTCATACAAAGCACAAGCCATGAACTAGGCAAAGAGGTTTACTTATGCGCTTTAAATCTTCTTTTGTCATTTAGGTGCCATTTCACTCAAAAGAGTGCCACTTACGAAACTACAATTTCATATAAAAAGACCAGGTAAAGTTAACAATTGAGAGATTTTCAACTTACAGCTCTCAACATATTTTTAATAATTTATGGCACAACTAAACATACATCCTCTGCATTCAAAGCAGTTCCTGTTTTCTTTAATTTTATTGTTAACATCCAGTTATGGTAATTTCACAGAAACTTTAATGAGGATACTTAATATGGCTTTATATTACCACAGAGGAATAGCTTCCTCTACTGAGAAAGTTATTAAGACTCAACCAAAGTGCGTTCTTACCTCAGCAAAACTTTGCAAAAGTAATCTAATATTTGTCAGGGTGGTACCACTTAGTAGTAGTAAGAGTTCTCTACTTTTAAGTGAATGGATAAACCAAACAATGAGTTTTGCAAAAACAGAACCAGGATTTAATACTGTATTACATTTAATTCGTATGATCACATGAGCAATCATTTTTCCACCTTTATAAAACATACCACTGTATTTTGAGTTTTCAAATTTTAATATCCAAAACACATTCATTCCCGAAATATAGAATGTGTCACAAAAGCTGAAGGCTTATGCCAAAAGCTACGAACTATAAAGCTAGTAAATACAAGTTTCAGCTGAAAAAAATTAGCCTTTTAGATTAACACCTGTATTTCCTATTTAACATTCATTTTATTTAGTAAATGTCAACCTAAAAATCTTTTAATCAAACTACTCACAGTAGTTGTTGTAGCCTGTGTGATTAAAAAATCCACCCCCAATTTAAAAATAAACATAGTTTTACTTTTTTTTCCCTTTTAGTTAGTCTTATAGTTGTGGCTTATATTTATTTTTAAATTGTAGAATGAGGTCTCACAAGTACAGTACGGCCTATACCACACAAAACATGCCTTGCATCACAGGTCCATGACTCCTTTACCAAAAGATTGGCAATTCTAGCTCTAAGAATCAGGAAAGCGTATCTCCTTTTACAGTACAAGGTGAGGCCAGATGCTTTAAAGCTATTTAGCTGATGTCAGATTCTTTCTCAGAATAAATTAATGAAGTATTTCGGCAAAGATGGTATGTATCACCACACCAATGTTTTCCCATATAAGCTATCAATGCTACAAATTAATTCTATGAGAATACTTAGTATGGCTTTTTATCACCACAGAGGAACAGCTTCCTCTGCCGAAAAAGACTCAACCAGAGAGCATTCTTCTGACCTTGTAAACCCTCATTAGTATGCTGTAGGATGGTCATGAACTAAAACTTTCCTCAAGTCCCCAGAAGTGTGCATTTAGCCTACTGAGGTCTACTAGCCCACTGAGATCTACCTAACCTAAAGATCAAGTTGCCATTTACTAGATGAAAACACGTTGTTCTTACAAGAAAAGGCAGCTCCAAATAGCTCACAAAAGTAACAAGGGACATTTAAATGTTTTTATTATAATATCTATTCAGCACAAACAGCATCATGATACAGGAAATATCTGAGATCACAGTGCTCAGTTTCACATTCGTCATAAACTGCTCAGGTCATTCAAGATGACCCTGCTCAAGCACTGTATTTTTTAATTTTTTTTTCTTTTTTTAAGAGCAGGTCAATTAAAAGTTGCAGCTATAGAAATTTAAGGATTTAACATCAGGAATACAAGTCTTGAGTTTGATAAGTTAAATCCCATCATTACTATCAGACTTTTATGTGAATCAGGCTAGTCTTGTCTTTATCGTAATAGACTGCAAGACTTGAAGATTTTGACCCTCTAAATTGAAAATTCATGTGGTATTCCAAATATGTTCTGCTGTTCTTCTCAAGGTACCAGGTCATTTCTAACACAAACTTCTAATTCTCAAATTTCATATCAGACAGTTACACAATGAAGTTCTAGAACATACCTAACAACCTTGTTCGTTAGCCATTTTGTTGCATGTTGTCCATGGTGTATAGTACATGTCTATTATCTATAAATATTATTTGAATTGTCTTGCATATTAGCAGTGACTTATTGCAGATACAGGTTTATTACAATCTAAAGAGACATTTTAAAAAGCTTATGCAAAAATTGGTACATGACTTCTCTTTTATGAACAGGCTGAAACCTTCCTCCAAGACAAAGAGAACAGCTGCACTCAGGTAGGGGTTCATAAGATCTGTATTCTTAAGTTATCATGATTTTAAAGGCAAATTACTATTTTGGCAAATATATTGGCAAATAGAGGCAAAATATTATTATATTATAAGAGACTTTTGAGAATCTTGATACACATGTCTTCATGAAGACGGCTTACACTTGGAGGCCCTGAATATGTATTGAAGTACATTAGCATGGTAAGCTGTGAAAAAGAACCAGTTAAGACAGGCAAACAAGATTCCCAACTTTTAATTACACAGTGGTGAATGCAGGATTCAACTGTAACACGTTACTCTGTCTCTAAATGCAGAACATTAAAGTGTAAAAAAAGCCAACCCAAACATTAGAAAGCCGATTTGTTTATACCGCAAGAAGGACAGAAAGATACTTCGTAACAACTCGGTGCAGGTTTAGGCTTTTAGAGTAAAATTTACACTGAAAAAAAAATTTTTAAGTTTATTGTATAAAAACAATTTATTGGAAAGGAAAAGCTTATGAACGTCATTTGCTAGTGAACCAGTATCTTTAGCTGAAGGAAAAGAATTTCTGAAGTATTAGACTGAATGTCCTTAGCAGAGATGGCAACCCTCACAAGCACAGCTTTATTTTACAACGTGCTGACATTATCATTTCAGATTTTTAAAGGTCTTATTTGAGCGATGATAAAAGTCTTACAAGATGCGTAAGGAAACATTAACATTACTGTATTTAGTACATACTAACAGTTTTCAAATGCACTAAAACTTGAAAGAAAATTCAACAAGATAATACACACTGTAGCTTAAATGTTCAACGTTTATTTTGATAAAAAAATTACTTCCAGGATAATTTAAAAAAATCAACAACAACAACAACACTAACACAGTATAACATACCTGGTATGCACAGTACAGAAATTTGCTCAAGGTCTTTCACCCAACCAGCCATCTGACTCTTTGGAAGTGAGAACAATATCCAGTAATAGCCTTTAAAGAAAGAAAAACCACAAAACCAGGTTTGTATGAAAACAAAGGTACATACAGATTTTACCTACAGTTCTAATGTTCTCAACTGATGTAAACTTTTTCAAAACACATAAGGTGTCCTACAATTAATAAAAATTTTACCTACAGAACAAAAATGTAATATTCTATCCTTGACAAGCATTAGCATTCAGGTCTCCAAAAACGAGAAACAGGCCCCAAAAATTTCCTTCTGTACGAATGCCCGAAGTCTAGGGTTATTACTGTCGTATACAAATTCTACAATATTCCCAACTGTTAATGCTACAAACTCATTAAGTACAAAAAACAAACAATTTTTAAAGTTCAATGCATGTTTTCACTGGTAAAATGGGACATACAGAACTTCTAGGTTTATATGAAAATATTGTCATTTCCCAACAAATACAATGCATATGTACGTGTATGCATATATAAAAAAATAACAAACCACTTATTAAATAACTTTATGAAACTAAAAGTTATACAGAAGTAGCATCATAAACATCACATTATTTTAAGACAGTCTACCCATATCTGCAAAACAAGGCTTTTAAAAAGTCCAGATAATTTACAAAATGTCTCCCCTTCAATTTAAAAATGAGATTTTCTTCTTCCCATCTGCACAGTAGCAAAAAGACAAATCCCAAGATCAAAAAAAATAATGAGAAAATTAACATTCTACCGTAAGTTACAACCACTCTTACCTAAGAAAGTAAGGTATGAACGATTCTTCTGGAAGCCAGTCAGGAAATAAGGTATTGTTCACGGAATTCTACCTAAAAAAAAGAAAGTATGGAAATTTTCAGCATTTTGCTTTAGAAAAGCAAAACAAGCCAAACGCTTGAAATTTATTGATCTTTAGGTAATTATTAGGTTAGGAGAAACTTATGATAGCAGTAACTGTATCTTTAGAACTCAACTCTAAAAATAAAAGTACGGGTGGCTGTACATACTTGGCTGAAGAAAAACACTGGAGATGAAGAGTGACTGACATACAACATGCATGATCTATATTTTTGCATGCATAACTGCAATCTGCTCTTCTGTCTCCCATTAATTTTGAATGACTTCAAGATCAAACATCTAGCCAATTTAAGATACAATTTTTTCTTGAGTAATTTATCACACAATACCGCTCAGTCCTACCTTTTTTTTTTTCACATGAAAGTCTTTAGAAGTAGACTATGCAAAATTAAATATAACCTCTAGTGACAGCAAAGTAATTTTAAAATGGCTTCTGTCATCATCTTCTCTGAATTTTAAGTCATAAATTACTTGATCTCCCCAAAAAAGATTATCTTTTTTGCCCTTCAACTTCTTTAACCTTTAATCAGATCCTAAACTATGCTCTTTAACACGAGGAACACCATATCTGCACTACCTTTAACCAACTTTTCTCGCCTTTTGTGAAAAGGCTTAACATTTTATTTTGCAGCAGTTATATTTATCAACACTATGTCATACTCTAGAAGTTTGAAATCATCCTGTAAATACGTGGGTAAATTAAAATAACATTTTAATGTTACCTTGAAAGATATCTAGATATAAATTAAAATTCGTATACCCTGTATATACAAAACCACAAAATCATTACATAAATTACATTAAGAATTACAAGCAATTTACTTTCAGAGACATTTAGCTGCTATTTTATTTTCAGTAGATGAAAGAAACAAGTCAAAGCTATTTAAAAAATTATCCCCTAATACATATTAAAGAAAAGAAAAATTCAGCAGACACCCACCTAAAGCTAGAACTTTCTTTTCAGCAAAGTGTGTATGTCAGAACCTGTTCTACACTGCAGAACTGTTGCTGGGGTTATAAAACCACCATAATCCAAATCTAAAATAAAGATACCAAACACTTTGCACAAAGGTGACAGAAGTCCAACAGTCCCTGAAACTTGTATTTATATTTAAAAAAAAAGCCAACTTTCGTTGTTGTAATGATGGATTCGTATTTGCAGAGGAAGTACCAGAAAACACAGATTTACCTCCAACTGCAGTATTTAAAACCTGCACGGAGTTTTATAATCCTGTACAAGTGTACACCAGATAAATCCAACAAATATGGCTATACACGATCTCCAATTAAAACTAAAGTTCCTTATATATTTACGTCTTTCTCTACTACAGTGACTTTTTATGCATTTGGAATTACAATTTTACCCTTAAATTGGTAATTGCTGAATGCGAGCCAACGCATAACAAACATCAGGCATTCCATTTAAACTTGCATTTTTAGAAAGTCTTGCAATACGTATTGTACAACTTCTAAATTATTAACCATCGAAACAACGATAAAAAAGCTACATTAACAGAAATTACTGCAAGGTCCCTGAAAAATACATCAACTGAATACTAAAAACAAAACTGACACCTAATAAATGTTTTTTAAAAGCTTTTAATGTCACACACAAACCCATTCGCTTCCTTATCCTGTAATTCATACTTAAGTAACTACCTTTTCTTCTCGTAGTGTCGTCTAAATCACAACTGTAGTATTTTGCCAACTTTAAACTGTAGACTTGGCATGACCGAGCTTTGTTTTTTTTAAGCTTGTAAGTTTTTGTATTGCCGTTTTAATTGCAAAATCATATTGCACGTAATTCTTAAGAGTTTGCTTTAAAGTTCTGCACCTGAACTGCTGTTTTTCAAGTCAAGTAAATTTCTATCTATTATTTCAGTAAAGTACTAAGCTGTCTCATCCGCAGCCTGTTTTTTCCTACTGGTTTAGAAAGAGTTAAAAGCCAACACCCCACAAAAAAACCACCAAGTTTTATTTTTAAGAGAAAAGGACATGGCGTCTTTGTTCTTACAAACTACGAAAACATATCCCCTTCTGAGCAGCAATGGGCAACAAATGCTCTTTAAACAGACACGGGCTTGGGGCTAAACATTTAACTGATGATGTAGTCCAGCCTTCACCTCGCCCCCCCTCCCTTTACTGCTGCATTAGAGTTACAAGCTGGTTTGCAGATGCCCCCCTTCCATGCTGCACTGGAGGGGAACAGGTCTGCAGCCCCCCCTCTCCCCACTGCTGCATTGGGGGACCCGTCTGCAGCTGCCCCCCCTGTCCTCCCTGCTGCAATGGGGGAC
>VYZM01020333.1:76085-99968 GCA_013398915.1 Dromas ardeola
CCGCGCGCCGCTCCCCCATTGGCCGCGCCGCGCCCGCCACGCCACTCTCCGAGCGCGCGCATCGTCTCCATTGGTCGCCCTCCCCGCCGCTCCCCCGCCTCGGCGCCCCTATTGGCTCCTGACCTACTCTTCGCACACACCCCCCTCCTCGCCCCGCCCACCGCGGGCTCGCGCCCCGTCCGCACAAGCCTCCCCTCAGGGGGAGGAGGGCAGCGGGGAGCCGGCTCGGAGCGCCCGCCCCGCCGGCGGCCCTGGGCCCTGCTGCCACCCCCTCCCCAGCCCCACCTGGCCGGGGCGTCCCCGGCTCCACCCCGCCTCATCGCAGCCGTGACCCCGCTTGGTCTGAGCACCGCCTTCTCTCCTAGCCCACGCTTCAGAAATCTCTTCAGACCTTCAACCTGCCCAAGGCGCCCCTCGCCAACCTGCACCGATCTACACAGGGGCTCACCCCCCGAACTTGGCCTGTAAACACCCCTCACCTAACAGCCCAGTTCCCTATCCGCCATTCCTGCAGAAAGACCTCAGTTCTCAAGGCCAGGCTTTGAGCAACCTGTTTCCCTGCCCATGGCAGGGAGACCTGGAACTAGGCGATCTTCAAGGTACCTTCCAACCCAAACCATTCGATAATTCTATGATTCATTAGCCCTTTAGCAGGGCCTGTTGTGATAGGACAAGGGGTAATGGTTTTAAACTAAAAGAGGGAAGATTCAGACTAGATATAAGGAAGACATTTTTTACGCTGAGGGTGGTGAAACACTGTCTCAGGTTGCCCAGAGAGGCTGTAGATGCCCCATCCCTGGAAATATTCAAGGTCAGGCTGGACTGGGCTCTGAGCAGCCTGGTCTAGTGGAAGATGCCCCTGCTCATTGCAGGGTGTTGGACTAGGAGACCTTTAGAGGTCCCTTCCAACCCAAACCATTCTATGATTGTATACGCCGCAGCCTGGCCTGAGCCCTGGCACAGCCCACCCACCACCAGGGCTGGGCACCGGCTCCACCTCACCACAGAGGTGCCACAAAAACCTTTGCTCTCTTGACCAAAGTACAGCCAACTGCCCTGGGCCTCCGGCACTGTACACCCTCAACCAGCTCCTAAGCCCCGCCGGCAGAAAGAGCCAGAGCACCCACATCAGCCACCTGCAGCAGCAATCCCAGCCCTCATTAGTACCTCTCAAAAACACCACAGACACCCAAATAAAACTAGGTATCGCGCTTTTTTTAGCCAACACCATAGAAACTGTCTCGTATGCCAACCTCACCAGGACACTGTCTCCTATTTTGACTACTGCCATGGAAACCACTTCAGATACCAGCACAATAGAGGGGCATCCCCCACATTCTTGGTCACTGTCATTAACGCCTGTCCCCAGACAGTTGGTTATGATGTTCCTCTGCAAGAGGCACACCCGGCAAGCCTGACAGAACAGCATAATTAATATTTACATACTTCAGCAGTCACTTTGAATGATATGCATGCCTTTCTCCTCCTTTTATTTGCACGGCTTACTCCATTAAAAGCAGAGAGAAAGGAGTTCCTATTCTTCCTTTTTTATACTAATAACGTGGGTAGTTATGGCAGCAATTAAACCAACAATGCTTAAAATGATTATGGAAGGTCTCAGGAGCTAGTCTGGCACTTGAAATCATGCAGTTGAACTTTAGCAGCTATCTCCTGAGCTGGGCCCTGGAAAAGCCAGAAGTAGCTGGTCAGCTGAAAAGAATCGCTCGCTAATGTTCCTGAGGAGAAATGATTTTGAGTTGAGATGCATTTCCTTTAAAAATACATATCCCTGTATAGGATAGCAGGGGAGGAACACACAAATCTACTGGCTTGTAGTCAGTGGTGATAAGGTGGTTACCGTCTTCAAAGAAGGGATGGCGGTGGCCTGCATAGAGATATCGCAGCATGGGACCCTCCAGCCAAGGAATCAATGGTGGCGCAAAACAGCAGATACTGCTTCTCAAAGGAAGAGGGTAAAAGGCCTTTTTTCCCCCACCCCACCCCCCCCAAGAAAAAGAATTGAAGTTCTGGTCTATGGAGACTATGGAGAGCAGGAAGACTGTTCTGCAACTTCATTCCCATTCAGGTTCTTGCAAAGGCTAATCCTCTTGCTCTCACTGGAGCTACTCATGCGTAACTGGATGTAAAGGTGTTTGCATGGACGGAACCCAGATAATGCCCTCCTTGGAAAACGACCAACAGTGAAAAAAGGGGAAACGCAGATAAGAATAAGGCAGGAACTAGATAAAAGTAGGGCGCAGCAAAAGCACTTCGACTCATGCCAGCATTTTCAGGTGACACTGCAAGGTATGACTCCGCAGCAAGGATGGAGATGAGAAGTTCAGTGTACAATTTCCAGCCTTTCTGTTGTTTCTTCCCAGAATCCAAGTACATTTCTAGAAAAATATATAAAGTGTGATCACTTGCAATAACCACATGAAAGGCAGAAAAGAGATCAAGCATTCAAGACATAACTGCACTTTGTAAGAGTACTGTAGTTCCAGCCAGAAGAGTTTAAGATTGTAACTGACCAAGATCTAACCTGTATTCTCAAACTGTTACCCGATTTTCTCTAACTATACCAGCATCTAATACAATTAGACTGTTCCTCTTTTAAAAAAATATTCATTTACATCAACAGACAGAAGCGGTTTTGGAAATGACTTTCTGTATTGCTGTTACGTGTAACCAAAAAATTACTGGAAGTCTAATATCCTCATTAAATATATTCAGTACTGCTCTTTTGCAGTGGTGGCTTCCTGGTCACCAAGGCCTAAAGCAGCTCCAAAAAAGCTTACACAAGTATCCATTACCTCTCCTGTTTCTTGGCTTCAAGTGAGTTACATGTACATGAACATAAGTATCACTCTCTCCAGACCCGCGGCACTTGTCAGCCAACTTTGCTGTTCATGTACCAGTAACAGTCTATCTGTTTGCATTATTTTTTCGTAATTAAACAGTAGAACAGTGCTAGTCTCCTTTTTCACTTCTTTATCTCCCATGGTCAGTTCTACGTAAACACAAATTTCTCGTTTCTGCTGCCTCTGTGTCTACCCCTGGTTTTTTGCTTCTAAGTTCTGCATTTCTACACAACTGCAAATTCCTCCATACAGTTTATTTCTTCTGTTTTAGAGAACACATTTTCTTGCTTTGTGCATCATTAGACCAAATACTTCAGCCATGTTTTATGAACCACACGTCTGATAATAATGAGACAACTTAAAGTTTCCATTACTAATTTGGGAACTATTTTCTGAGACCGCATCTGCAGCTAGCATTCCAGATAGAGGCACACAACCTCACTTTTTGGTACTTACTCCAACTATTTTCTTCTGCAACCTTTTTTCCTTCCTCCCAGCTCCCGTGAAGATTGTTATTATCCCTTAGGGACGACACGCAAAAGCACGCTGTAGTTTCACAGGACAGTGTCCCTTCCCTGCCCGCCCCAACATGCCCTCTGTATCAGAGGATACCAAAAGATTGGTGAAGCAGCTTGTTCTTTGCGATACACGAGGTGCAAATGTAGCATATAGCTCTTTGGCGACACAAATATAATGGAACGGGAGAGATCTAACACCCGTATTTGACAAAATGGTTAAGTATTGTATCTGCCTTTTGAAGTGAAAAACCGAAGTCTGAACAAGATTGAGAGATGTGCAATGTCACCAAAATTTTCTTCAACTAAAACTCTATCACTGTTCAGGAGAAATCAATAACAATTTTCTAGGCCCGAAGCCAAACATAATAGTTTGGATTATTTCGATAGAGAATACGCAAACAGGATATCAAATGCCCTTTGAACACAGCAAGCTGTTTTGTGGCAGGCATTTAACTTCCTCCAAACTGGGTGTTCACAGAAATTGTCGCTTTGTCCTGAATATAGTCCCATTTTCTATTTTTGTATGTAACCTGTAACATGTTACTAACCTGTAACATGTTATTACAACAATCTTTTCTTCCCCCCTCCCCCCCTTCTGTTTCCTTCCTCGGTAATTCACTATTAAAATCAAGTAATTGTGCAGGCAGATAGAAATTACCTTCTATCACACTTCTGAAAATCTGGGATTTTGGAGCAGCGTGCCCAGATGCTTCAAGAGTCCGGCTATGCCTGTGCTGCTCTCATCTGTGGGCTTCTCACAGCCGTAACACGGAATAACAGCAACAGACAGAAATGCAAATAAAGACAAAGTTCTTCTAAGCATGGAACCAACTTCCCTGTGTGACAGGTGAAGATGATTATGGTATATTGATGCTGGCTAAAGGTTTTTGCTGCTGTCACAAGACAAGCAGTAAGAGCAGCAGCAGCAAGGGTAAAACCCAATTCTAGCAATCAGCTCGTGCTATTCATTCTGCTCTGGGGCTGGATCTGGAATTCAAATCCAGACTTTTGTTCCAGCCTGTAATGAATAATTGCAAACACATCCACACACACACACAGAACTTTTACATACGCCCTTTTTGTTTCTAGGATTTAACACTGAAAACTAAGATTATGTTAATATGGTGGTTTTGCTAGCGTTTTTTCGGCGCTTGTGTTCAGAACGATGAACCTTGTGAGCAGCAAGAAAAAGATTTATTACCAAGAATAATGAGAAACAAATTCCTATCAGTGTCATAAACATATCGTAAAAAAAAAAATCTTTCCGTCTGCTAAGCCAAACTCCAGTGCTTTTTCGGTTTATTCAAAATGAAGCAATTTTAACCAAGATTCAACTCTTTTTATTCCTGTTTCCAAAGAAAAATAAGTTATCAATAAAAACTATAAGAACGTAATGGAAGTGAGAAATGGAACCAATATCTTTTGTGGGATTTCGCTCTTTCCTAAGCAAATTTTTAACTTGTTGGTCACAGTTCATCAAAGAATCAGTATTGTTCCTGTACACGTGATCTTGTGGTCTGAGCTCAAATTTTAGATCTAAGAGCTCCCAAACAACTTACGCACTTCACTATTTCAGTTTTGCATGAGGTCCTCTATACAATAAGGCAAATAAAAGACCAGTGACTGTTGTCTAGTGAGAGGATTAATTCCTGTGCTTTATATTAGCTTGACTAAGGAACGTACATATATTTTTCATGAGAAATCAAGTCCACTTTTCTTAACGAGGTTTGAAACTTGAAGTTCTTTGTTATTATTACAGATCGTCTTCAAATTATCCCTTGTTGCTGTCTTAACTGTAAGAAATAGTAACCACCTCTGTCAAGGTACTTAACGTTGTATTTGGTCAACATTTAACATAGAGCGATTGCCTTAAACAGCAGTCTTAGAGGTATAAGAAAAGCGGGAAAGACACACGCGCCCTTATTTTGATGAAATCTTATGACAGTTTAAAACTCTAGACTGTTTCAAACTTAAAGAATTTGTGTGATTGTTTAATAATATGTTTAATTGCTTCTTAAAGTAAGCCACTGGAGCTTGGAACAACAAATCTGTTTCTTTACCCCTTTTTTTACCCGCTGCTACTTGTATGAAATTATCTGGTTTTTTAAGGTCAGCTTTTAGGTAACAAACTATTCTGCTTGGCTTGACAAACTTTTTATAAGAGTACTGGGACGTGGTAGAAAAAGTACCGATTGACCATTTTGCCTGTATCTACTTAGACACTAGAATTTCTGTAAGTGCTAACAAGGTATTACATGTCTCCTTATGTGAAAAAGAATGATGCAACTTTGTTTATTACTGAAATCACCTTTGACAGCAAATAAGAAAGTAATGTGCACCTTCACAGGAACTTTAATACCTGTAGCTATAGCAAGCAAAGGCAGGTTCTGTGACTTGACTTACACGCTTTAATTTCTCCCTACTGAAGTTTGCTGCTTGGATACTTGCAGGACTGGAAACATGCAAGGATTAGTCATTTTGGTGGGGTTTTAAATCTGTTTAAAGGGTAGAAGCTGCAGTGTTCTTTGTCTTACCATTCCGGCTGGAAAATATGGTCTGCAGAGTCATAGGAGCATTCTGCTGAGCTGGGAGGTGGTCATCATTTTATGAAGAGTCTGTAAAAAAAGCATTGGCAAGATTAAGAGAGCCATACCCAATCTTACGTTTCAAAACAGAGATATTGTTCTCTCACTTTCCTCTGTATCACACAACTGGTACATAGAGTGTCAGAAGAGAACACTTTATAACTTTTAAGCAAAATCTTCAGAATATGTGGATTTTAAATGTAGCTGGGAAAAAATACATTTGGCAATTAAATTAATAATAATTTTGGAGGGTTTTTTTAAACCCGGATAATTTGAAATTCTAGCCTGATTACTTCCTTGTGCAGATTTAAAGTTCATTTTTCAAAGGCATTCATCTGTCTGTCCTCAAAATTTATTTGCTGCAAACATGAGCCAGTAAAGTTTGATTGCTTAAGTATTTGAGGAATATAATCAGAAAAAGGAAAACAGGCTTAGCACAAATATGTATTTACACATCAAAATCAAGGACACCCTTTCCCCCCCAACTATAAGCTCTAATTTTTATTTTCTACTAACTCTCCATCTGAGTTCTAGGGGAGACTTTCGAAAGTTTAGATGACGAGCATAACAACAAATATACTTTCTTGATAAATCTCCTTGGAGGCATAGGGGCTTCATACTAGCCTTGCAAACATGATGAATTTCACTCAAATCGAACAAGATGAATTACAGCTACTCTAGAATGAAAACAACCCGGGCCTCCAAAAACGCAAGTATAGAACTGGGATTTTTATTTCAAGCAAGTTTCAAGCCTGTTTCCATAACAATCTTCATTCTTGTCTCCTGCGTGCAGGTAGCACCATAGGGCATTTTATTGATTGCTATATAATAGTTGACAAAATGATGCATTATGCAGCAAATTGCCACATGCAGTGAAAAGAAACTGTGCCTTTTTTTCTGAAATCTTACAAGCATATATTTTTTTATTTTATAGACAGTCTGATGAAGCCCTGAATCACCCTGTTGTAATGTACCATATACATAAAAGAAAAGACCCCTTATATTTGTAGCTCAAAACAAACTTCTTCATATTTGTCAACACTTGTTAGATGCGGAGTCCAATCAATTTTTGATGTAGTGATACTATATCAGGGACACACTTGGATTAGAATGTCACCTGAACAGAAATAGCTTCTGTGTCAGACTGATGTTTCCCATGAGCTTTTATATTTTCTTCCTGCAGTCAGTTTGCTATAAACTGGCTCCTGCCCGAGCTTTATCCAGCTAGGAGCGCTCGTCAGCCTAGGGTCTAGAGCAGTTTTGTGCACATCAGGCATGTCCTCCATCTAAACTCCAGATTTAGCAGCTTTAACTGTTGCAGGCAACAGATTTGCACGCTGAAACAAATACTCCTTCTCTCTGATCAAGCCACTAACGGTGATGATAATCTCTCAGTTTTAAATCATTCACAGTGGGTTGGGTTTTTTTCATATTTAGTCAAAGATTAGTATTAGAAGGTGAGCTGGTGAGAAAACGTAATCAGCCCAAGAAGACACTGTTGGTAGAGTCTTGTTGCAAAATTAGGTCAATGGCTTTTTGTACAATTAAAGCAGCAAAGGGGACGCAAGACACCTTGGGTAAGACATCCACAGCACTTGGTCACTGCGTGAACAATCTGACTGCAACTGTCATTGCAGTTTCACTCAGCAGAAGACCCGAACAAGATTCTATATGCCCAAAAGATGACTTATTTGCTTCAAGTTTTAATAGCAGATTTAATAAGAAGTTACTACCTCTCTCTACAAATGTGTCTTGTTTTAAGGTCTAGAAACATTTACATTAATAACAAAAGCTGGGATTTCGACCTCTTCTTGTTACTCCAAATATACGGGTCTTAAGTTATGTGCCTGTGCCTTTAATCCAGAGCTGAGTAATTACATTTAGGTCAGTGGAATCACTCCAGGTTTTTGTTGGTGTGTCTAAATGGAATGCCGTCCTAAGGATTTGGAAGCGTATGAAGTGAATTTAGGAACGAACATGTATGTCAGTACTTGGAAAATGTAACTGCCATAAACTAACCCTGTCCATAGAAGGGAAAGAGAACATAAAGCAGAGGTCTGTGAGTTCCAAGAGTAAGAGCAAGCATGTACATGCAAGTATAATTGCATCAATAGTCTTTGTATTTTCCCCAACATTTCTTTTTCTTGCCTATTTTTATTAATAATGGCAAAAGGAATAATATAAATTAAATTGTGCTAGGTACTTCACCTCTTATTCATCTCCTTCAGTCTACCTTTAAAACCTTTCCATAAAACAGAATATCAAAAGATTGAACGTTAGTCTTAAGTAGAAGCAAATAGGTCAAATCAAATGCATTTAATCAGGGAACTATCTAAAATTTTATTGTAACAAGCCACACACATTACTGGTATTAAACAGTACATTTGAACGCTGACCTCGTGTATAAGATAAAGGAGACCACAGAATGCTTTTAAGGAAAAAAAAAAAGTATGGGGAACATGAATTGTATGTGTAGGAGATAAAGTTAAATGCTTGAATAATTTAGAATCATAACATGAACAAAAATGAAACACTGGGACTTTAATAACTGGCTTTTTTTTTTTCTTAAACTCCAATTATTAATATATTGTGCTCCTGGCTAGGATATCAGGTGCTGATAATGAATATTCAGGGACAATACTTTTGCTGCATGAATGAAAACTATTCTCTTCAAAAGATTAATAAAGGATTATCTTTATATATAGATATACACAAACACTAAAGATTATGAAAACTGGAATAAAAAATGAAGCTGAAAAACAATTATTTAAATGCAGAAAGTCTACTCAAGTGATGTTAATAGAATGGAATTAAGTGTAGGAGAAAATATAACCTAATTAAGAGGTTCAGAAAGGCATATTAGTATATGCTGGAAAAGTCATTTTTATATAGGATTTTATGCTTTATGTTATCATTATCCTGCACAGTCTTACACGAACAAACCAGAGATGCACATGAAGTTTATATGAGAGCTCTGTACCACAGTATTGCTGGTCGTTGGTGCACGCTGCATTCCAGTTACATTTGACCTGCGGATTTTACGTAACCCTTGGAGAGTATAAATGGCCAATCAAGAAAATAACGATCTCGAGGTGTCAAAAAGGTTTCTTTACATTGCTTTTCTGTCACGAAGGAGTCACCATCTCAGAGAAATCTTTGCAGGTGACAGGCTTTAAAAGGAAATGCTCTTTTAGGCCCAGAGCGAGGAGATCAAGGGCCTTGCAAAATTCAGCTGCAGATAACATGGCGGAATCGGACTTTCTCTTGGTTTTAAATATGACTAATCCTTTCTGCAACCCTAGTTTGGTTTTGACTATCACGGTTAGAAGTTATCAAGTCTTTCGTGAGCAGCTGAAACAAGGAGGCCTGCTTCCGCATACCCCCCGCCCCCCAGCATCACCGCAGCATCCCCGCTCCTGCGCCATGCCCAGGCAGAGCCCGCGGTCGCTCTCGGCTCTACGTTACTGACCGGTCAACTGGCACAGAGATGCCGATTGCTCCGTCAACAAGGAAAGCAGAAAAAAATGCCTTTGCACTCATTCTGTAGTTCTTTCTTTCGCGGAAGCACTAATTTGTCTCTATAACCCGCAGCCTCCCCCAAAAGCGCAGAAACGCTAGAACTGAAATTTGTTGAAACTGAACATCGGATCAAAAGCTCAAGGCCTCTAAGAGCACCATTTCGTGAGCCCTGCCTCCTTAAGAAGCCAGGATAAAAATACAGCTACATGAAAAATAAATGAGCAGCTTTTCCTGACTCTGAAACCAGAAAATAATGACATGAAACCAAAATCAAATGCAACAATATCACTCGTATTCCCAAATGCCAACATTAACGCTCCCTCTCCCAGCTCCCAGAGACTTGTTAAACAAATGAGCCTTATAATGTATTTTGCAAGTGAAAGATCCCGGAGTAGAGAAAGTAAACTCCAAAACCGAAGCCCCTTAACAAAAATGCTGCTGCTTTTTCCGTGAGTTTTGCAGTTAAGAGGATTCAGTCTGACCTTGCTCCTGCCACACTCAGTTTTTTTCTCTTTTGATCAAACGAGCGGTTCTGCAGCACTAGCAGCAGCCTGAGATTTTTTAGATCAAAACTAAGACCTCAATACCTGGAAGTCAAGTCAGCCTGTGCAAGTCAAAAAGGGCCGGTAGCGTGCGTGAACAGACCAGTCAGCCATCTTTTTATACTAGACCCGAACACTCTCTTTAAAACATGCCTAATCTACTACATTTCCTCTGAACACCTCAACCATGCCTCCGCGATGCCGGAGCAGCTGCGTTATCATCCTGGTTACCCTTACTAGGGGCTTGGTGGCATTTTTTGGAACCACGTTACACCTCTAAATTTTTTAAAGCCTCCTGGAGAGACACCTGATTCTGGTTGTGATTCCCCTCAGGAGAACTTTTCCCCTTGTTTTTCTTACTTGTTGTTATTATTTTGTTAGCTTAACTTTAAAAGTGAAAGCTTTTGGACTGAAAGAGGGTGAAGGTGGCATGAATAAGCCTCTTGATGAAAACCAAGGAGAAAAACCTTAAAATACAAACTCCCCCGAACACAACATGTCTCCTCCCGCTGCATTAATGCCGCTTCACGAAATGGCGACTGCCTCTGTAGACAGCTGCCTACAAACGCAGGCGTCCCCGCAGGAAACCAGAAATGCAACTTTTTTTTTTTTTTTCTTTTGAAACCTTTCATTTTTCTCTCTTTACATTCAGTCCCTCAGGGACTCCTCGGAGCCCTCTGCAAAGCCGTGACCTGACAAACGGAGGACGGGGAGCGCACAGAGCTCTTCTTGTGCAGGGACCAGCATCTCCCATCTTTGGGCAACCACCCGGGACCCTTCCCCACCGGCGTGGGGTGAGTGGGTTCAGGCTGGGCTGGGACACGGAGCTCTGGGCTCCAGCTCCCTGGTCAGTGCAAATAAATCTGCTGATTCAGCCGGTATCACCGCAATCTTGCGTTTCCAGAATTTTCTCCCTCCGCTTCCCAAATATAAAGGGACTTTTGTGCTAAATACCGAGCTGGAGCACGAATGGGCTCCGTGTAGGGCGCCATGTGGTATTTGGTTTCTCGCTACAGTACATGTTTTTATAATGATGGGGGAAGGGAAGGAAGGGAGCTACTCTTACCAGCATGCCAATAATCTGCTGCAAAGGACTGGAGCCTCAGAGCCAATTAGTCCTGAAGTTAACCATTTAACTGCTGAAAAAACCTCAAGTCTCAGGCACAGACTTAGTGAGAATTAGGGCGAGAATGCGCGGGTACCCAGGGCAGATTTGTTCTTTTTTACATTTTAGTATACTACCCATTTTAGCATATTTTCAATAAACTGCCAAAATTCTCTCAGGTCACACCATGCAAAGGTGGGACAGCTATATCCAGAACTCCTACATGGAAAACTTTGGATAAAAGCTGGATCTGTTTCAGGATCTGTACCAGCCTGTGGAGGAACCGTGAAAGCCACCCACAGGAGCTGTATTTCTGATGTGGTTTTGTGGGGGTCCAAGTCCCCACCACAGGATGGGCAAAGCCGGGCAGCCCAGCGTGGGGTGGGAAGGGTCAGGGTGCTGCCCTGGCAGAGGAACCCTGTGTCACTGCTGTCACACTGTTGTGCCACTGCAGCATCTCCCAGCGATGCTGCCGTGGGATGGAAAAACACCATAAGGTGGGGCAAGCTCTAAGAAAGCCATGGCATAGTCTGTCTCCCTCTAAATGGATACGTCTCCATCATCCCTGCGCTGTGCCCAGACACAAAGACGTACTTTGGACCTCCCTCCACCAGCCTTGTTTCTCTAACCCCTTAACTGCATTAGAACAAGACCACACACACACACACACACCCCCCCCAAGAAAAANACAAATATAACTAAACTGTCCCCCTGAGTACAGAGTAATGACACGCCCCCCCCCAAAAAAAAAAAAAAAAAAAGGTCTTTTTATATTCTTCAGTTTAATTTGTCATAAACTTTTAATGCCAGAGGCAGACTAGCTCATGGCTCGTTGCGTGCTGCTGAACAAGCCAGGGAAGAAGATGCATGGGGAATTCCCAGACTTGGTCTTTTTTCTCCAGGGGCAAGTCTGAACATGGCCAGGGAGCACAGACAAATTACTCCTAATGCAGAGCAACAGCAACATGCTCCCACTTGACCTGGTGCGTCTGTAAACCAGTTTTTGTGCTCTTTTTTTATTCCATGACGTAGCAGAGAATGTCAGAGATGCCAGGAAGACCAGCAGAGTTTGCACAGCACGATGAACTTCCCTGGCATTACCAAAAGCAGCCTCTCCACCCCACCTCATCAGCCCTAGCAAGAAGCAGAGTTTATTTGCTTGGGAGGGGCCATACTGGTGCTGATGGGCTGTTTCCAGTCCAAGCGAGCGCTGCAGTGTACATGAAAGGCATATTCTTTAACCACTAGCCTCTCTAATGGATGAAAGTGGAGTCAAATCTCCCTTCATGCCATGGAGAAGGTCCAGTGCACGTGGAAGGTGCCTGCTGCTCCTCTTGAAGGGCTATAGCAAGGCTGGCACCATAATGCATCTCACTTTTAAGCTCCGGGAAGAATTCTGGCTCCATTAAAGTATAACTTTACATTCAAATGAAAAACACCGTACGGGGAGGGGAAAACATATTGCTAAGAAAATAGCAGATTACTTAGGCATGTGAGCTGTCAGAGCTCTGGCAATACAAGAACTCTCTTGTTCCTGTTGCCTCCCACAGCTGCATTCACTAAATATATCCTGGGCAAGAGAACTGCATTTCTCCACCCCTTTCTCAGCCCAATCAGGTTTGCACAAACACCACCAGGCTCCCTTGGGACATGCAGTCAGGCAGCAGCGATGCCCTAGTTACAGGCAGCATGAAGGACAGAAGAGACTAATAATGTCTGCAACAGGGTGAAATTGTTACATGCCCAGGTTATTTTGAGAGGGAGCGCATGCAGCTGATCGATGTTTAACTGTTAAAAACAGCGTCGTTTGCTCTCCGTAAGGATACACCCCATTTGTATGTCGTAACACTGGAAGTCATTCCCATCGGATGATTTTTCAATAGCTTGTGGAAAAAAAAGAACTGGAGATCTCAGAGCAAATTCAAGCAGAAGAATGGTCACCTCTTCAAAAATAAACTCAGTTCCTGCTTTAGAGGTGAGCAGTGGTCTTCAGTGCCTCAGGGCCTGGCTGGCCCACAGAGAGCAATCCCAGTTTTACCTTCCATCAAGTCAAGGCTCTGTGGCATATTGTCTCATCATATATCTGCCTCTGGTGGAAAAAAAAAAAACACCTAGAACTGAATTTCCATAGGGCCAAGGTGCTTCCCCTATGACCCCCATTCTGCTCTCCACATTTCTCCTACCCTCACTTTGCATCTTTTACTTGCAAGGATATGGATTCTTTAGCCAGGCAAAAATGGAGCCTTGGTCCCAACCACAGCCTTGAAACACTGCTGCAATCACAGCAACAAAGAGGAGGAAGAGCTGCCCCTTCTGATAGAGTTAATTCTATAGTGGATCAAGTTCTGGCAGAAAAAAGAAAGAGAGTCATCTTGGTGGCTTTCCTCACTTTCAAGCCGTGAGCCAGCAGGGATTTTGACCCTCCTGGTCGCTGCTTCTTCCTTTCCTCACAGTTCCCTATTTCTTCAACACCTCCAGCTCCTCTAGCAGCAAAGCAAATTTGACAGAATCTGGTCAATTTTTCAAGCTTTCTCATTTTTAAGAAGTCAGTGGGAGCAGACTGTATCTTGCAATCGAACCTCACAGGAGGGAGAATTAAATATCTCATGCATGACCTTAATCCGTAGGATTTTGTAGATAGTTTTTCTTGTAATCTCAATACTCAGAGTTTATCATGCATTCAGATCGTATCTGTAGCCTGAGAACATTTTGCAACAAAAGGAACCCAAATCCATTTTGATATAATTATGCAGTCATACAAGTCACATGCTTGCTGGGGAATAAATATAAATACTGAGCTTTTGGGAATATCTGGCAGACTTAAATCGAAATGTGAAAAAAAAAAAAAAAACCACACCAAACCCAAGAATGAAAGCTATCTATTATATAAGGAAAAAAAAAGATCAGTTTTAGATGTCAAATTGCAGTAGAGGAAAAATGGCAAAATGTAAGAAAAGTCTTTTAATAGCTCCTTTTTTTCCAATCTGCAAAACATAAAAGAAAGAACCTAAACTCATACTTAAGCATCCGCATAAAGTAGGGACCTTATTTTCAAAGATAGTGATATCATTTGAGGTATTAAAACCCTTTGAAATCAGACAAATCATTCACAGGTCCCGTCCCCCCCCAAGCTTAATCAAATAGTTGAAAGCTAGAAAAGTTAGAAGATTGTGCTGTGTTCTTTGTGTCTTTCCTACACATTCTCTCCTCCTCTGCTTTTCTTGCCTTCTTGAAACAAGTTGTCCTCAAAGACTGTTCTAATTTTGTATTTAGAAATCGCCCCTATTTTAATTAGCGAGAAGAACTACACCCTGCTGTACCGGTTGTACTGAAAACGAGCTGTGTTCGCTGGGGACAGAAGTGGTTTTGCCTGCTCTGATCTCATAAAATCTGCCGGATCCTATGGATTTCTGAGTGCACATAGAAAGACGTAGCCTCATCTATGTGCTTTTAAGAAAGAAATACAAAATGTGAAACCAGGTGTTAAGATTGAGCCACAGAGAAGCCACGGGAGCACGAGTTCCCTTCAACAACACACTCCAGTTCTAAAAGCAAACAAAGGCGTAAGAAACTGGAATGGAAAGTTTCATTCCTCAAACAAGGCAGTGACTCACCCACGTTCCTGACTGCTCAAACCAGGCAGGCAAACCCTCCTCCTGGCAGACCGGATCCTCCGCGTTTTTCTGTGAGGAGCAAATCCCAAGCCAAGGCAAGCCGTGGTGGTGGCACATCTAAGCAGACACAGCACGGGGCCAAACATAGTTCAGAAAGGGATCCTCCTTCGCGAGCCGCTGTATTAGCTTGCCTTCCTGAAAAGATTTAAGAGTTCAGAAGTTCTGCTTTTCACACCTGAAAAGAAAAATGGCTACTACTAACAATTGCTTCTCAAGAGCCAAGCTTTTCTTAGATACCAAGGTTTTCTGAAATTGCTAAGAGGCAGTAGTTGACTTTTTTTTTTTTTTAAAAAACAATCCAAGGACAGATAAGACAAGTCAAAAAGTTAAACAGAGCGCCAAGCAATGTGTAGGCTGGATAAGGTGCTGTTTCTAACCATCGAGTTATCCCTATGGGAAAAGTTGACCTAGGAAAACACCTGCTCAGTCAATCCCAACATGCAAAGCAGACTTCACTGATGAAGGACAAGCGTGTTCCAGGTGAGACACTGCACACAACCAAGCTGCTAAACATGCCCAGCTCCATCCACCCTTCCCCCACGGCACTCCGGAATGCAGGGAGTGCTGTGCAGGTCCCCAGGTGGGTGGCAGCAAGAGAGCCATCAGCAGCATGGGTGAAGAGGAGGAGGTGGTAGAAAGGCTGGATGTGAGGAAACGGGACCAAAAAGGAGCCCAGAAAGCAGAGACCATTGCTAATTTTCAAGAGAAACTGCAGGAAGCCAACATCTTTAAACTCTAAACCTCAGAGAGGTTGTGGTTAGGAGACAAAGGTGGCGGGGTGACAGGGCTGCAGGGAGGGCTATGCCAGTGCCCGGGGAGAGAAGCCTCAAAGCCATCAGTCGTCTGGCGCCCCCCCAAGGAGTGGGGCTGGGTAGGTGGTCCCCTCTGTAGCTGTGCCAGGGCTTGGCTGGGTGAGGTTCCTTCACCTGTGCGATGAAGGATGCCAGATTATGAGCATAAAATTCCCCTCTGGCTTCATACTTCATGAAGCAAAATCAAGGCTGACGCTCCGTGTATTCCACCCTCTACCAAGTTTTTCAATTCTCGGGTTTCCAGTGGTAGCCAGACACCCCAAAACGACATGTTCAGTCATTCCTCCTGGGGGCCAGCTCCCCAGGGCAGCTGGAGCCGCTGCAGGAAGCGAACAGCGGCGTTACCTAACGGGGAGGACTTGTTTGCTTAGCAGTTATCAGTAGGTTTGGCTGCTGGTGGAGGGAGAGACCTTGACAGCGCAGGCTGCTAGCAGAGGAACACAAAGCTGTGTTATTAATGGAAGCATCAAGCCTCACACAAACAAAATAAGCTGTTCCAGAGTTGAAGCCATACCCGAGACATCATGGAAATGCCTGTTGCGCTAACCCTGCTGCCCTACGCGAAGCCTAGCCCCAGCGCGCAGGGAAAGCACGCAAACCCCAGCCTCCCTGCCGCTGCAGATTTTGCTGGTGGCATTTGAAATATTTCAAGCACTTCAGACAACCCTCCCCTGACTGGAGCAGAGACTCGCCTATCGGGAGCTCAGAGCTTGCATTAAAAAAAAATAAATAAATATCTGTTTATCAAGTTGCGGAACAACAACTATCCATCCAGTTTATTAGGTGGAAACAGCAAAAGCAGGGGGAGATTTTGGTCACGTTATTTCTCCCTGATTCCACACGCTGCCTTGATTAAGTGACTATTATGACTGGCGCAACAGCAAGCAAACAACACAAGCTCGTTATAAGACATTTCCTGGTGCAAAGGCAGAGAAACCATCACAGGAGATGGACCTCAAGCATGTTATTACAACCGAGTATTTGGCTGGCTCGCGCTATTTGGAAACCCCGGTTCTGCCAGGGTGCTTTGAGAAAGGCAGCGTTTGTCCCCTGCCTTCGGCGTGAAAACACAACTCCAATCCCTTCTCGGGAACAAAGGTGCTTCCCGGGAGCCTGGCGCGCTGCCGGCATGCCGAGCGCGTAGCCAAGCAACGGCAGCCGGAGCAGGGCTCACGCCTCACCCGTGATGCTCCAGCCTCCACAAACAATTCTCGCCACGTAGGCAAGAACCGTTGCAGGGTAATGGAAAATTACTGCAGGCTTTTTTTTTTTTCTTAAAGGGCGAGAAGCTCCGTTGGCGGAGAAAGTCGGTCGGCAGCCCCGCTTCCCAGCGTGCCCCAGGGTAATTTNCCAGGGTAATTTTTTTTTTTTTTTTTTTTTTTTTGTTTTCTGCGAGAAAGGCTGCAGTGCGTCACTAGCACGCTGGGGCATTAATAAAGGCAGATATCATTTGCATGAAATTTCAACTGACTGCGGCAATAGGGAAAAAAAAAAAAGGTAAAGCAGAAAGCTAAGCAGCAGTGAGTGGGGGGAAGAGCTGAGCAGGCAGAGGCGGGAGGTGAACAAGCCGGCTGCCGCCTTTCTAAAGCCGCTTTCGACACAGCCTCAAACATGGCGACCTGAACGCGGCGCAGTTAATATTAGCAGAGAGCTGGTGCCAAAATAATCCTCTCGCGCTTGGCAGGCACAGCGTTTTAACAACTGCCTGGCAAACTTCTGCCTGCAAGGCCGCGGGAAGAAAAAAATGCCTTTAAGGAAAGAGCAAACTTAACGTTGCCAGTTGTTAGGTTATTATTGGGGCAACAACAATTTTTAAAAGTTATGGCCGTGTTTACCCCCAGTTTCTAGCATAAAATTTCTTAAGACAGCATTGTTCCTACCTAGTTTAAAACTCCAAGCTAAAGAACCACACAAATAGCTACACGAGCACTAAACAGCCCATTCAAGCTACTGCACTTTTGACGTAAGAAAATCAGAGATTTGCAGACTTACCGGTTGGGCAGGGCAACATCTACCCAACAGGCACTTGGCCACGCGAGCTGCCCAGCGAGAGCATCACAGCACTGCTGCACAAGCAGTGCTCATCACAACCTTCAAAATTAGCTCCTGTATCCATTACAGATTCCATTTCATCTCCTCAAGGAGAAGACAACACTGCCTGCTCCTCGGGGCACCTATAAGGAACCAGCTGTGTCCAACCTGCAGGGAAACAAGAGGCAAAACTGCTCTTCTAGAACCTCTTGGTGCTCATTGCATGCAGCTGTGGCTCATGATGGCCCTGGTTTGGTTCAAGGACACAGCTGCGGCTCATGATGGCCCTGGTTTTGTTCAAGGATGCAGTTTGTGACTCACGATGGCCCTGGTTTTGTCCAAGGATGCAGCTGGGCTTTCTGCCTTCTCTGAAGCTGCAATTTAAGGTGTTTCTTGCCAGAGCAGTTCTAGGTCAGCTCCTGCAGCAACGTGGCTTTTGTTCTTCCCCATCTTTATGTTTTAATTCATCTTCTCCTATCTGTTTTTCTCAGATAAGCATTGGTTAAAGTCTCAACCCAAATCTTCATTTTGTTGCAGCTGGCAAATGAAAATGAAGCCCCTGCTCTGAGTTAGGGGACTTCTTTGTAACAGAAACTCCCCCCCCTTAAACAGAAACCTTTGTTGTGCAGCTGCTTTCATTGCAAGCTCCACAGGGAAAGTCATTACATTTAATAGAGGTTGACCTCATTTTGTAGTCCTTGATATTAAAGCTTATAAGGAGGGAATGTAATTAGAAGCGGTGACTTTTCAACAAAGGTATACAGTACTTGTTGTTTCTACCTCTTTCTTAGCTAAGGATTCATTTAATATGGCATGGAAAGAGTAACTTGAAACAGCTTTTGGCAGATAAGCAAACCCAAGCAAAGTGCAAAGATCTGGTTTCCAAGAAGCCTTTTACAAACTGTACAGAGAAACGAAATGAAACCCTTCCCCAGCACACAAGGCTTCCTACAGAGCCTCCCTGGAAGAACTGCAAACCTGCATTCCGCATGAAAGCTAATCTCGGTCCGACTCTGGAGTTACACGAAGACGTCTGATGGTGGAGAGGACCGGTGGCCGTGCGTGGACCTGCCCACGTGGCAGCCGCTGCTCGGCTGGAGGGAATTGATAGAATTTTCTGCCGCATTTCCAAGGCTGTGGTCTGAGACAAAGAAAGCAAAAGGGTTTGAGCTCGGTAAACACACACAAGGGAGTGGAAGGCAAAGATGCCCCAGCTTTATTATCTTCTTGGCTTTACCTGGGTTTCCACACAGTGGGCACTGTTGTCCCAGGGGAATGGGGAAACACAGCCACTGGCTGCCATTAAATTAATACATTTCCCAAAGCGGGGCAGTGCCTTGCAGTAAGGGATGTGCCGCACCGTGCCGGGGCCTCGCTGAGCACGGCTGCGTCGGGGCTTTTCACCTTAATGTGTTTTGAGTTTAAAACATCTGCTCATAGCCTGCTTTTCAAGTATCCCCTAAGCTTTTCCAAACTGGAGCAGTCCACTTGAAACGCATATTTTGAATTAATTTTCCCAGGTCTTGTGAGTGCCCCCGTCGCTCTCCCATCTCCTGAGCATCCCTTGTCTTTCCTGTGCTCTGGCTCCTGCTGGCTAGGTGTCACCTCCCTGCTTAAACACTGGTGCATTGCTAAGAGAAACTCTCATTGTGTAAAAAAGAACAGTTTCTTGTTAAAAGCCCCAGGGTCCCTTAAATTTCCCTTTAGATTTTGTGGTTTGAACAAGCATTTCTGCTTCAGCGAGCCTCAGAACTTCCTGATTTTTGCACCATTCTCCCCTCTGCAAACAACAACTGAGCTCAGCTCTGCTCGAGACTCAGCTTTGGGCTTGGTTTCTTGAAAAATCAAGATAAATGGTGGTGTCCCCAGCTGAAGCGCTTTCACATGGTGTTAAATAGCAACTCCTTTTCTGCAGTGCCGCCTCTCCTGGGTCCGTGTGCCCTGCGCTGAGCACACCTGCGGTCGGTTTGCTCCTCCGACTTCGCCCTGCGGTTTGTGGCACAACGCGCATTTCAGTGGGAGGAAAGAGAAAGGCAGCTCCTCCAAGAACACAACCAGAAACTCCCTGAAGACCACAGCATGGTGGCTTACAGCACCCAGCCTTTGTTCCTCCTCCCCGGCAACGGATTTCCACTCCATACAAGCGAAAGGGATCACGGTCACGACAAATGTGTGAGGAAGCCCAGAGCGGGACTGCACCAGCCCAGTGCAGCCCTGGGGGGCTGAGGGGACACGTGGTGGCCAGTGGCTCTCCTCCTGCAGTCCCACAGGGACAGAAGGACATGGCGTAGATAAGACACCTTTAGTCTTGTGGACTACTTTGCCTCCACCCTCAGCGAGGCCAGGGCTATTCCGGCTCAGCCAGTTTTTCCTCTCTCCTTCAGGTACCTCCTATATCAGCTAAAGAGCGTTAATAACTCACACCAAACAATTCCCACCACACCTCAAGCAATTAACCCTGTCCTGTGGCAGCACTGGCTGGGGAAGCCCTGAACAATGTCCTGGGACACCGATAAAGCGATTTTGCCACCCACTCAGTGCAAAGAAGTTTAGCCTTTCTGTGTTTATTTTTAGAGCAGTAAGTTATTTTCAAAGAGTCTTTCTGTCAGGCTTGGCCCCGTATAAGCTGCCAACTCGGTTCCTCCAGCTCCAGGGGCATCGTTAGCGGGGCTGCCGTGCGATGAACTGGTGTCAGCACTTCCATTACAGCACTTATCCCTTCCTCCAGCCCTGTTATAAATGGGACGTAAAAATCCAGTTCTGGCAGAAGCATTCAAGAGCCAACATGGAAAACAGTCACCACCTTCACCTGATCCTTTATTTGGATTTATCTGGCTGGGGAGAGAAAGTGGGGATTTAAAATATATTTTTTCCCTCCCACACCTAAATCCTAAATTTTAAAATCCAGCTGTATCGCACTCAAATTACTCATGGGGAATTTTTTTTTTAGGTTTCTTTTTTTTTTTTTTTCTGTAATGCATCCGTGGTAGATGGAGAAGGGATCCTTTCACTCCTCTGCCTCTTCCGCAAGCCAAATGCTTGATTAAAAGTTGCCGTTGACAATCCTGCTAACGAAGGCTACAGTTAATAGTCATTTTAATTGGGCACAAAGCCATGGGAGTGTTGAAATGGGAGAGACGGATGTCCTTCTCGCCACCCTCGGCCGCACACGGCCACCCAGGGTGCTGGGTCAGGGAACTAATTTAGCTGACAACGAAGCAGGAGCTTCCAGCCAGCTCAGATCCGGCTGAAACCACCCGTCAGCACGAGGCGAGGGCACCGCCGTGTTGGGAAACTGTGGCCGGGACTGGAGGAAAGTGGGACTGTTCTTGGCAGCAGTGCTTGTATCTATGGAAGATGTTCGTCAAGCTACAACTTCAGGCTGTTTTTTTAATAACTGGCTTCTATATCAGCTGCTGCTCAAAGACAAAGCGGCCCCTTCTCTTGAGGAGATGCTTGCTAGTGAGTGGTTGTGTATCAGCCAGACCGATGAATTAATCTGGACTCAAACTCGGTCTTTGTCCTTTTTTCTCTTTTTTTCACCCAGGTCAGTTCCCGGAGCACGTGGGCCAGCACACAGAAGGGGTGGGAATAGGGGACCGGTGGAAAGAAGTGCAAGGTGCCTCCTGCCAGCAGCACCGAGGACTTGGGCTGGTGCATGTTGACTCCGAAACAGCCCCATGGTGCCACAGCTCTGGGCTTGGCCGGTTCCTCTCTTCTAATCCACCACCCACCGAGTGCACTGCGAAGTCGGCAGGGGAAGAGAGAACCTCGAGCTTCCTCTGCATTGCCTGAACGCCCAAGTAAATGACCATCTAAGGGGATAGGTAGATATAGAGGAACTATAGGAAGAGGAACTATAGGAGGGATCCTACCAACACTTTCAGTCTTACAAAGAAGTTACCCCACTTCTGATTTCAATATTTATACATTTGCTAACTCCAGCATGTATTTCTGTGTTACCCCAGAAAAGGCAAAGTCTGGAAACTGGTACCAGCTCCAGCCAACAGGAGCTTGTTCTAGTATAACATATGCAATTCCAGACTTGCTGAGGATGTTTAGGAGCTGCAGAAGGTAGGGATTTGGTGGAGTCGCATGAGATGGCAGCCACTCAGCTCAACCCAGCCCCGTTATCCCACTTTCCTATGGGAATGCTGTGCTGCAGGATCTGGCGGTGCCTCCTATGATGCTTTGAGCTCTGCTGCTGAATCCAACCACACCTGAAAGATGACGCGTGGAAGAACTAAAGAGAAGTTTCTGGGTGTCTCCCGAAAACCCCTTCCCCCACCTGACCTCCAGACGCTCGAGCTCAGGGTAGGAAGGCTGCGAGCGTGGCCATCTGCCATCCCGCTCGGTGGCAGCTGCCCAGCCAGCCTGCACGTGCATTTTAGCCTGCTAATTAGTGTGCATATCATCACAGCACACACTCTTTGCTTGGTGTGGGTGTGACGGGAGACGTGGGGAAGGAGTCGGGATTTTTGCAGTAATATAGGACACAAATTTGCAGGAAATGAGGCTTTGCTTCCTGCTCGTGGAGAATCATGTCCCAGTTGCCTGCTTGATGGTGTGAATCTGCAGGAATACGCTAGAGGATGCATATTCCTTTGCAGGACACACATCATGCCAGTCTGACACCCCTGAGAGCACCTGGAAGAGGGTAAATGGTACTTTGGCGGATGCCCTCCGTTACAAGACCATTAGAAGATGGGGAGGTCCCTCAGCAGGCTGGGTTGAACATCGGCATCCCAGCCTTATCCCTGCATCCTGCTGGTAGCGTGGCTGTGCCGGTAAATACCAGCAGTGGTGGCACCAGGGCTTCTCCTCTTCCACCGCAGAACTGCAGTTGTCCCTGTGTCATCAAGCGCAGGGTGGTGGGTCACTTGGCAAAGCACTGCCGTGACTTGCACCTGGCTAAAATTTGAGCTTCGCTGGGGAGAATGACACATTCCCCTGGGTAAACAAAAATCCTTTACTGAAGAAATGAATGTAAATACCAAAGGTAGGTGGGAGATTAAAGCAGCGCTCAGAGGATACTGGGTTTCACGGGGACTCTGACTTCACCTCTAATGCTGTGGTTTGGCTCAGCGCTGGAATGTATTCCTGTTAAATACGTACCTAATGAGACCACTGACCTGCTGGGAGAGCTGCATCAATTTTCATCCCTGCTGGTCCAGCTTCTGTTAAAGCGACCGTTAAAGAGAAAGGCATGGTGCTGCCCGAGACACGTTCGGAGCCTGGCCTACGATGAGATGTGTGGTGTCTCCTCACCGTCTCACCTGGGTGTGTAAATGCAGGTCTTGCATTTCCAAAATACACCTTTGGAAACTGGTGGACCTCTCTGGAGAGGGGTTTGCCAGGAACTGGTTAATATGCGGTACACTGGCCCCATTTCCTTCTTCTAGGTGGCTCTGGGACTGCTCTAGCCCCAAGACCCGTATCTGCTGCTGGCTGAGGGAGATTTGCGCAGGCAGGTCCCCATCTCAGTCCTGTTGTCACTGTGAAATGCTGAGGCCCCCTGTGTGCCTCATGGAAGTAACTATGAAATACAGAGAGATTAAATCAGTCCTGAAATGCCATTACTCTGCCAGGAATTTTGTGACCAAAGCTGAGAGGTGAAAACGGCTCTCCTAGGCTAAGAAATAAAACAAACCCTATGGTTTTCCCCATCTGTTTATAAGACTGAAACCTAAGTCATGGCTTTAAGGGTATGTACCACAGGCTTTCTTCTTTAAACACAGAAGTATTCTATCAGTGAATAAAACTATTTCAGCAGTCAGGCGTAAACTGACTCCAAAGGCTGTTGCAATTACGAGTTGTTGCAATTCTGAGTTACACAGTCATTTTGATTGCACAATTTCCTAGTGCTTAAGAATATCCCAACAGAGAAGAAACAAAAAAAAAAGAAATAATGAAAAACGTTCCGTGTTCTTAATCAGATTGATACCAACAGACTTACATCCCTCCTGTTCTGAGCTGGAGATAAAGCCCTTGCAAAAGAGAATGTCTGCTTGTCTGTCCGTGCTGTCTGTCTAGCGCCACCCACAATAGTGCATAAAAATCCAGTATATACCTACATATGTATATAGGGAGAGGTCAGACTTGAAATCCAGCCAAAACCAACACAGTGTGCAAAAAGGAAACACGTCTTTGCCACGCACTGCTTTGTCCATAGCAGTAAATTGGAACGTAATTCTCACCTGTGAGTTAAGTTACATTTCCTACTGCAAAGGAAAAAA
>VYZM01020333.1:100010-124814 GCA_013398915.1 Dromas ardeola
AGCAATTAGAAAGTCAAATGAGAGGGCTGCTAATTTGCCGTACTTGCTCAGCGTGTTAACAGCCGGGAGAATTACACTACATTTGATATTCAAACGGACAGGATGATGAAGCGCAAAACATGAAAGAAAATGTAACTAAACTCTCGCAGATCTGTTTAGGGATCCCAGAGGACAGGAGGCAGGAGAGACCTATTTTATCACCCAGCAGGAGCAGCGAGGAGTCCTTCAGCCCAGGGCCTGATAAATCAAACCCTAAATCACCCCAACACCCCCCAGGTTGTTGATAATATTTCCCTTATCAGTGACACTGGAGCGAAATCCACCCCCCGTGCCCATTCCCACCCCGCCATAGCGTGCAGCGGAGCACCCTCAGGGAGGATATTGGAGCATATATATATATGTGCATATATCCTCCAATATAGGAGGATTCTGGAATCCGGTGGCTGCCGCCCCGCTGGAAACCGGCGGCTGCCACCTCGTGGTCCGGGACAGGGGTCGGTGAGAATGGGGAAAAAACCCAACCTAGAAATACAGGAAAAACTCCCAGAAGGGAAAAAAAAAAAAAGAGAATTTTGCTTCCCTGGAGCATGCAGAATTGAGCCCAGTGTCACGCTGCTGGTGGGGTTGAGCCGTGTTGAAACCCGCATCCCTAAGCTCCAGCTTTGGTTTCAGGCAGCCAAAGGGCATAAAGGCATCACCCTGTCCCCAAAAATGACAGCGTGGGGGTTCAAACCGCCTGGGCAGTGGATTTCTGCTTTGGGAGCGTGTGCGTGGATGCGTGGATGGTCGGTGTTTTGCCTCGAGCACACAAGAGAGCAAGACAAACTGAAAAGTAAGGAGTAATATTACTGAAAGTGAGAAATAAGGGGGTTCCAGAACACCCTGAACAAGAAATGCTGTGTGATGCTGAAAAAACTGAGCAAGATCGGGGCCAGCAGCTCTGAACAAGGAAACTGTCCCAGTTGTTTGAGTCCTGTGCAGAAAATGAGGATTTTGTATATTTGTAAATGCACAAAACCTAGTCAAAGAAATGAATCGTCCAGCACCTTCCCTTCCCTTCCCTTCCCTTCCCTGCCCTTCCCTGCCCTTCCCTGCCCTTCCCTGCCCTTCCCTTCATTCTTGATTTTATTTCTCAGTTTATTCAGGTCGAAAGGGCAACAATACTTTGATCTGATCTGAACTTTTTTTTTTTTAAATAGGAAATTCAGATCTCAAGTGTGTCTGTGTCTTGCACAGCTTTTCGCATCCTGTGAACATCTTGAAATTATAAGGGAAAGGTTCTCACCTACAGACCAGTAAGGGATGTGACAAGTGTACTCTCCCCTCCCTGTGCCAAATTTCTCCAAAAAAACTAAGTCGTTGCGTTGAAGCCGGAATAAAAACACACTTTGCATGGAAGCTTGTTTTACTATGAGATTTATAGAGCATTACTATATATATAAAACCAAACGCTGCAGTTAAATAGCCTGCGAAATTCTTGCAAACATATCGGAAAACACGTCAGGAACAAAATGGTGAGCCCAGCTTTTCCCCTGCCGTTTTTCCTGCCTGCAGCGAGCGGGGGTTCCCCCGCAGCTGGTGCAGAGAGAGCCCCCCCCTCCTGGTGAAAATCATCTTTAGCCCCTCTCCACCCTCGGGACACTTGTTGCTATTCCCCAGCATTTCTGAGGATCGGGCCCATAGGAACGTGAGATGCTATACATAGAAAATTTTAAATGGTTATAGATACACAGCACTGATAATTTATGGCCTTTATTATTTGCAGTGGCTTTACAAAACAAAAGGTAATTTTTTTATTCCCCCCCCCGCCCTGCAGCAAGATTATCCCTGTCAATGGAAATCATCCGGCAATGCAAACAATTCACCGGAGCGTCTGTCACCCCACTAAAAAAAGCCCAAAACCTCCGACCTGGAATAATGTTATTGTCTGCTGGAAGGGATGGATAATCTGAGAGTTTTCAAGAGGGTGAGATGCTCCTGTCTGTCCCGCCGACGGCGTGCTGTGCTAAGGCCCCACGTTTGCATCGCAGAATGAAGCACCGCACTCAGGGAGGACTTTCCAGGAGCATCAGGCGGCCACCGCATCGCATCTCATCCAGAGTTCGCGCTGCCTCCCATAAATAGGGTAAATGCTCATAATAGGTAGCCAAGCCAGTGGGCTTTTCAGAACGGTTTGAGAAATAATTGAGCCTGCACTGAATGGCTGTATTATACCCTGTACCAACGTGCACCGGCGATTTCAGCTGGCTATTTATACTTTTTTTGAGGACTTTACTACTTGCCACTTCTTTTCGTTTAACCTGATTTGTGATGAATCGCCCAGGTTTTCTAAAATGGAAGGTATTGAGGTAAGAAATATTTTTAAAAGCTCTATTTTCCAAGTGTCAAAAATCTCTCCAGCTTGCCAAAACACGGCCATGGATGTAAACGCGCTGTTCTTCGATAAAGAGAAGGAGTTGAGAACAACTTTGGGTCAGCAACAGAGCTGGCTGTAACACTTCCTCAGGACGCAAAAAGGAGCCAGCGACAGTAACTGAATCAGGCTGAATGCAAAAATGCTTTATTTTTTGTGTGAATTAGCAATGCAAGAAGAGGATACTCCAGGGCAGCACTTGGCGGCAGCCCTCTGCCTCCAGGATGCAGCTCAACCCTCCGGTTCATCTTGGAGAGATCTGGGAGCCGGCCTCTGGCAGGCCTGGATCACAGAATCACAGAGTTGTCTGGGTTGGAAGGGACCTTTCAGATCATCGAGTCCAACCATCCACCTAACACTGAGAAATGCTCAGGCTTTGCAAGCAATGAGAGTCTCCTTGCTGCAGCGCAGAGCGAGATGTAATCCTCCAGATCCCACCAGGGTTTCTCCCCCTGCTCAGCTGAACGTCATCCAAAAATCCAAAGCTCTCCCTCAAAGCCTCTGCCACACCGCTCCGTGACCACACATAGCTTGCCCTCTGGGTAAATCCGTGCTATAGGAAGTATTTTCCATGCATTTGACAGATGAGTAAGCTGAGACGGGGGATGAAGCACGTCGTTTTGGGGCAGAGGTGGAAAGGGAGCTTTGTCTTCCCACTCCTCCAGTGTGACCATCCGCTCCATCTGTTAACACTTCAGCACACGATGCCAATCTCCAGCGTGATTCCGATTAGTCTGCAAAGTGCTGCTTGTTGATGTTTTGGTTTGATACTTGGAGAGCTCTGTGGAGATATTTAATTAGACAAAATTAATTCCTTTGAGAACAACCTTCTGGCAGTACTTTGGATAGTACTAGGAAGCTTCTGTTGTTCTGACGCTTCTTAAAAATTGGCATTAGCCATTTCCTAATTTATTTTTAAAAGGACAATCAAACCGCATCATTCCCCAGGTCAAACGATAGCTGCGACTTGCCTGCCATCACTGCTGTCAGAAGATGAGGTGCCAGACCTTCTCACCAGAAGTCACTGCTGCCATGCCCTTGCTGTTGTTGCCCCGAGAGGTCTCCCTTCTGCCTGAGCTGCCAGAGTCCTCTGGCCTCTTTGTTTTCTGTCCCTTTATTGCCACCTTCACAGCAATTGCAGGGTCTGACGATGACAAGACAGGCGTGGTAGGAAGGGGGAGCATCAGTGGTCACGTTGCTGGCCAGCCCTGCAACGTGACATCCCCTATAGATGCCCGCTGGGGAGCGGGAGGTGAAGCAGGAGGCGAATGGCTGCCCCTTTCATACTTGCCTTCTCCTGCCGTCAGACAGGGACACTGGTATCTCTTGTGGGACCATCTGCTGCTAATTCTGCAAACCTCCCACAGAAGAGGGCACAGAAGGGCAAAATATGAATACGATTAAACTTCGGGAGCCCCAGAGACCTGTGTTTGTGGTCGTTACCCCAGTTGGAGGAGGAAGGGAAATGGCACAGGCCGTATGCAGTGCACAGGACGCTCGCTTAAACCCCTGAGCAATCCCCGTTTGCCCCTTCCCTTCCACACTGCAGCCAGCGAGGCTCTTGGGTCCAGCTGCATCATGGAAGAGACCTTTGGTGTCAGGAAGGGCCATGTGAAACCGCCCATCCTCCTACCATAGACCATGGACGTTCATTTTCTGTCCCGGCTCCCACTCCTCTTCTTCTCCTTCTGAGGTTGCACGGGGGGCTGCAGGCTCCCACGCGGGTTTCTCAGCCTCTTTTTGCTGCCCGCGTTGTCCATCAACCTCTGTGCAAAATAAAATTCTCCTTTTTGAGGTTTGCCTGGGCATTTGGGCACTTACACTGGGACAGAGCATTTCATTGTGTGAAGTGAAGGGTTGAAGCAGCACCAAAAGGTACAATTTTTAGCCCTCTTCTGGCATAGCCTGAGCAATGCAGCAGTGACAAAGGGATGCCCGGCACGATGTCCATTTTATTCAGTCTCCTCAGCTCCTTTAAATTGCCTCCAAATTAAATTAGGATTTATGTGGATCTTTAAAAAAAAATCCGCTCCTATCAAGCCATAAAGTTCGACGGAATCTATGCTTAAACACTTAATTAGGGGATGTCTGCAGAGTGCTCTGCAAATGGGATGGTGCCGGAGTATGCCAGGCATTTGGTATTTAAATATAGCTGTATACGCACCCTGAGCCTCCCGAACTGCCGAAAACCTCCTAGCAGGTGATCACAAGCCTTTCTATAATTGAAATGAATTTAATCCCGACAAAAACGTAGCAGCAGCTGCTGTGAAAGCTGTGGCTGCTCTCCAAGTATTTCTTACATTACCCTGGTCTGTATGTTAAGGCGCGACGGATCGCTGTGTTGCAGGATCCTGCCACAGAGTGTCTCTTACAAGAAAGCTGCTGTGTTTTAGATTTAAGGGCTTTGTTGTATTTTTCATAAGAACACTTTCCTCTCATGTGATGATTGCCACGCAAGGAACTGAGCTGCTCAGATATTAATTACTTCAGGACCGCAACAATACTCTAAAGTAAAAGGTAAATATGGATATTCTCTCTCTTTCTCACGCACATAGAGAGATACATAGGGGTAGTTGCCTGTATGGTGGGATGAAGAAGCAGCGTATTTGGAGGTGAAGGAGATGAGCTGCCGGCCCAGAGGATGTGTGCAGGACGTCGAGAGGAGGCAGCCGCCAGCCAGAAGAAGATACGAGAAATTGCTGTGGCTGCCCTCCTAATTTAACCTTCATGCCACAGATCTCTGCCTGAATCCCAATGTGCTGTGGAGCGGTGGGACAAGGAGCAGCTCCTCCTGTAATTCCTGATTTTTCGCTGTTGTATGAGAGCTCCCCAGCCTGCCTTGGCTCCTCCGAGTCCTTCCTCCCTCTGCCACCTCTCCTGTCCTGGATCTCCCTGGGCTCTGCCGGGTGGGACCTGGCATTTGCGCAGCACCACCAAAGAGCGCCCATCGAGCAGCCTTTCTGGCAAGGAGGAATGTCCTCACCTCAAAGCCCAGCAAACCCCGCAGCAAATGTCCCCGCTCAGCGGGTGTGCACCATGGACTCTGCAGAGCAGGACCTGACCTCCCGCTCCCCCGAAGCCCCCGCAGTAACGAGGGGGTCACAGCCCTTGAAAAAATCCTATAAGCAGGGGTACAACCACCGGAGGGAAGGCGTCTCACCCGCGAAACCACTTGACTTGGAGAGATTTGCCCGGGGGTGCGAGGTTTTGCATGGGCAAACCGTGGGTTTACCGGTCCCTGCCGCCCCCTCGCTCCGCAGAGCTGGGGTCACGCTTCCCATCTCTTGGGCTGTGTCTGGTTTATGGCTTCGGCTCCCAGCATGGAAAACATTAACTCAATCTTATTCAAACTGTTCTTTTGCCCCGAGCTAACCGAGGCACTGGCGCTCATTTTTAAAGTGTGACATCTAAGGCTGTTTAAAGGGCAGAACAGAAGATGGTGCTGCCGAGCCAACATATTTTTACAAGAAAACTTCCTGGAGCTGCTGGGTTTGTTTTTTTTTTTTTTGTTTTTTTTTTTTGACAGCTCCAGTTCCAAAATAATCTTTGTTTAAACTAAAGAGTTGTCAAGGAGGTAAGTTTGAGAAGCACATGAGCTACAGAGAAACATCCCACAGCCCGTTCCCTCATGGTGCAGAGATGAAGTGAAATATTGATGGACCAGACTCCCTAATTATATCTCCTACCGTGGGGCTAGCTTGAAATCTGGAGCTTTCCTGCTTTGTATGCGGCACCGTTGGGATAAAGCGATGGGATCCCTTGCAGAGCTACATGGGCAATTGGGCTGGGAAGTATGTGGCTAATGAAGAGGCGACAGCGAGACAGCTTTGTGGGAGCTAATGAAATGTTCAGTACAAAACGCGTCACCTCCAGGTATCATCTGTGCCTCACTCCTGGAGTTTAATCCTCGTCTCTGCCGCTGCCTGGGCAGCCTCGCTCTCTGTTTGCCGAAGTCTTCTCCCTGTAAAACAACAGGAGCAGCAGAAAGAACAAAAGCACTTTTGATCATCAAACCGGGCAAAACGGTGTCAAGCTCTTAGGCTGTGTTTTTTTTTTCTTATTAAGACTGATGTTATTCAAAAGGCGAGCATGCAAAAGTACGGCAAATAATTTCCACCCGCAGCGCTGGCAGCTACATATTTTTCATAGGGAAATTTCAGCTCAAACTGAGAACAGCAATAGGAAGCTGCTTTATTTTTCACATCCAGGGTACCCTCATGCCTCCACAGTCCACCCGTCTGGAAATTTCAGTGGTTTGGTGGAAAGAAACATCTTAAATTCAGCTGCCTCTTCAAAATCCGATTTCCTCGGCAGCTGTAAATGAAGTGGCTGTAAAAGAAGAGGCTGTCTCACACTATTTCATTTTCTAACTCACATGGCACCTGTAAATGCAGCCGAGCATCTAATGCACGGTGATGCTGAGAACAGGGACCACATTCCACTGTGTCCCTTCTGGTAACCCCATACTTGGTGAAGCCCATGGGGGTTACAGGGCTAGAAATCAGAATTCGTGCTGCATCTCGGCATATCACCGTGATGACAAATGAGGTCTGTACTGTTAATTCCTCTGGAAAAGGATGCCACACATACGTATCCCCGTGGCAGCACAGATGATGGCTGCCATCAGCAGTCAGGAGCCTTCGCTATTGGCCTTAACACAATTTTCTGGGATAGGTTGGTGGAGCCACTGTATTTTCTTGTTTTCACTCCTCTGGCTCCAGAGCAAGAATAATATTTACCTATTTTACAGGCCACACTAGAAAGATTAATTAGCTAATGCTTGTTGAGTACTTTGAAGACATAAAGAAACAAACGCATTTAAAGGGCTGCATTCAATGTGCCTGAAATCAATAGATTCTTGGCAAAGACACTAGTGATGGGACCCGGACAGCGTGGAAACACAGAGGGACTTGGATACCCACGTCCTGGTCCTGACCCACAGGGGAGGACACGCATGTCCCCTGCACCCCCCCTGGAAATGTGCCCACTGCTGCATGCAGCAGGACAAAGGATAACACGGGTAATAAATTCGGCAGCAACAGCAGTTCTCCCAGACAAGGGAAAAGGCTCATCAGACCGTTCATGCCCTGAAGCTGTCTGGGCTTGCGAGGGGCGGGTGGATCACTCCAGGAGCCCACGCTGGCTCACGGTTTTCCCTGCCTCCAGCAGTTTCTCCTTTCCAGGCAGCGGATGCAGCGTGTAGCAGTTGTAAGCCAGAGCCATGGGAAAAGTTTCAGTAGGCACAAGAGAAGAAGAGAGAAGAAGTGAATCATAGAATCATAGAATGTGTTGGGTTGGGAGGGACCTTTAAAGGTCATCTAGTCCAACCCCCCTGCACTAAGCAGGGACATCTTCAACTAGATCAGGTTGCTCAGAGCCTCATCCAGCCTGGCCTTGAATGTCTCCAGGGATGGGGCCTCCCCCACCTCTCTGGGAAACCTGTTCCAGTGTCTCGGGCTCCTGGGAAGTAGCTGGAGGATGAAGAGCCGTTCAGTGCTAAAACACTGTCCCAGACCTGGGCATCATGTCAGAACTGATGGCTACGGCTGCAATTCAAGAGTGAGCCAGTCTGCGTCTGCCTGATGTGTAGCTTAGCAGCCAGCAGAGACTTCACAGGCAAAATAAAAAGCTGTCCATGATTAAACAGACTCGTTAACTAAACTCTCCCCTTGGCCACGGATAAGATCCCTTCAGGCCAAGGCTGAGGGATCCAAACACATCCCTGCTGGTCAGCAGCATCCTGCTCCCTGTGCTGTTCCCACTCAGGAGAAGGAGGAGGTGGGCAGGGTGGTGTCCCCCATGGCAGGTCCGTGTGAGCTCGCAGAGGCCCCCGGCTCTCCCGCCTGCCTGCCGTGAGCCTCCCGGCGAGGAGGGTTAGAGTCTGGTCCCTGCAATAACAGCCTCCTTCACACATACCGATTTGTGCATGTACCTCTTTGTCCTGGTTTGAGCAACACAGGACTAATTTATCTTCTAATGCTTGGGAAAACTGCACTTTTAGAAGACTCCAGTGTCTGAATTTCTGAAAATATTTACTTTATAGACAGCTAGGCTATGTGGGTTTCAAGGTCTCAGTGTTTTTGAGCTCGCCTGATGCAGGGATGAGAAGTGAGACCCGGGCACTCGACCCAGGCTGGCCAACAGGATTATTTCATACCACGAACATCACATTCAATATAAATTAGAAAGTTTGCTGAGGAGTCTGTCTCTTCCTTGATGGTGGTGGTCTAGAGAACTCCTTGCCCCAGTGCCGGACCCCTGAGCCCTTCCCTTCCTCCCGAAGCCGTAGCACTCGCAGTGTCCCACATTGGCCGTCCCCTGCTAGGAGTGCACGGCTTCTGCTGATGGAATGGGCTGGGTATAACCCCCGTATATTTTATATTGGTATTGGGATCAATGCTGGTTCTTTAGTATTTTTAATGTTAATTATTTAGTCTTATCCTATTAAATCTATTTGTATTTCAACCCTCATGTTTCCTTGTTTTTTCCCCGATTCCCTTTCCCGGGTGGGGAGGGGTCATCGGGTAATAGAATAATTTTCCAAATGACAATAAATTGTTGTGGGTTTCTCAAACTATAACACTCTTGAGATGCTGGAGCTAAGCCTGGACACATTTACCACCTGGCATGGCCAAGGACATGGGCTTCATTAACCAGCATAGGGGAAACTTAATGTTTGCTCTTTTTATAAAGAGGGAAGTTGATTGCGGAGATGACTGGACGGACTCTGACCCTGCCGCTTTCCGTCCCCTGACAGATGGTGCGCACAGACCTTGTTCCAGCACGAGGAGCTGGGAGCTTCCCATGGAGAGGGGATGGGTCACCGAGTGATGGAGAGCCTCCCTGCAGCCCTGTGCCCAGAGCAGCGCCGTGGGCTTGTCCACGCATCCCTGTGGCCTTTATTGCCTTACAGAACTTGGTCTAGAAAAATCAAGCAACTGATTTCTTAGCTTCCCTCCACTCCACATTAACACAGCTGCCTTCCCGTACACACCGTCTTGAGGACATCAGGAGAAGTGCCTTTGCCTGAGAAGAGGCCAGAGAGCTGCACTGCCCTGTTGTTGCTCTGCGGCTTTGAAAGCTCACGGAGAGTTACCAGCCACGGGCTGAAACAGCCACTGTCCCTCAGTGTCATTCTGCGCTGCTGAAGTATCGCCAATCAAATTGTGGTTCTTTCCTCCTCAAGCAGAAATAGTAAATCAAAGGTTAGAAAAAATGGCTTTGCTCCATTGACAAAGATTCAAGGCAGATTCAAAAGGTTCCCAGTGTAGAAATGTAGGGATTAGTAGTGAAGTCCTCAGCATCTTCCTTCAAGAAATGCTTATCTGGGTCTAAATCCTTCACCTTATAGCAACCAAAAGTCTGGCATCCTGAATACAGAATTGTCTGAAATACCAGCTCATTGCCTTAGTTTCCCCGTCTGTATAATTTACCCATTGTGTCTCCATAACTGCATTAATTGGGACACTCACAGGCTTTCATTTATTATTCTTGTCCTGGTATTTATGAAAGGTATGAGAAGGGGCGCGTGCAGATCAAACACAGACACCAGGCAAGCCTGGCCCTGCTGCCTGTCACCCAAAACCACGTAGCGGGAGCCCATGTTTGATAAATGAGACCATCGGTCTTCAGCTATGCCTAGAAAAGCTGAAGGAAGAGGCAGCGAATCCTCCGAAACCATGACAGCATTGAGAGGCCACCACTTCCTAAAGATACCACATTTCTCTTGCCATTACCTGTGCAGCAGGTCATTACGATTAATTAATTCGCAAAGCAGGCTACTCAGGTCCATCGCTGACCTGCTGCGTGAGCCGGGAGAAAAAATGGATCTGTCCCCGTTGCATTGACTCAATGTAAATGAAAAATATGTGCACTGAAGAGGCTTGAAGCTTAATATAGGTCTTGTTAAGTGTTCATAAAAGATACTGAAACCCTTAGATTAAGAGGTACACCAGAGGAGAATGATAGGGTGATAAAATCCATTTCTACAAATAACTCATATTTATATAGTGCCTTTCAACCTAACAGATGCCAAAGCTTTTTTTTTTCAGTGTAACACCCTGATATACTGTGTTCGCTTCACCTACCAGTTCAAGGCAACCTCCTCTGAAGTGAAATGTGGCAGCTGTATAAAAGCCCCGAGTAGTAGTAACGTTAATAATAGCAAGGCATTTATATGGTCTTACAAACTTCAAAGAGTTAATTCTCTGCCCCTTCAGGAGGCAGACAAGGTTTATTATTCCCATTTCACAAAGGCAATATAACAAGAGTGGACAAGAGTGGAGAAAATCTGCACTCCCACAGATTTATAAAGCGAAATTCTGTGCATGAGCCTAAAGTGCTTTTAATCCCACATAGAGAAAACATATCAACACGTCTTATTAAAAAAGTCCTTTACTAAAAATACGTGGAGATGTGGAGAGAGCTCTGATCTGGATCCTAACACCTGCCACTCCTGCTGAAAAAATTACCTCCTCAAGCACGTGTTGACATAGAAACATCGTGGTCCAGAAACGCTTCTGTGCCATGAAACAAATTGGGCGCTCAAAATATACTGCCAAGAATCAGACAATCTGTTTTAAGAGGACCCAAGAGTTACTAAAAACCTCTTGAAATATAGCAGGAGAGAAAGCTGCAGCAACGCCAACCTCCAAGGCAGGCTGGCATTGTTCTTCCACCACATGCGGCTCCCTGGTTCTTCCCAGCCTGCCTGTATCACAGGGCAATGATGCTTCCAACGAGGGGGAAAATTTCCTTCTGTTATCCCTGAAAGTTCCGCAAGACTTGGGAAAAGAAAGTTACAAAATTGCTTGGATTTAACCTCTTGTTCATTGAGAACTGGGGACCTGTCCCCAGGTCATATCACTGTTCCCACATTGTTTCATGACTGCACCCTGATGCAGAATGAAATAGGAGCTCGAAAGGACACTCTTATCCCTGGAGTCCCAAACACCGTTTTACACAGTAGCTCAGAAGTCTCCACCTTTCATTCCTCCCGCCGTTTACCACCAAGGATTTGCCCTCTTGCAACTTCCACTCTTTTTTGCAGTCTGAACTGAGAAACACCCTCTTCTAGACCCCTTTGCTCCCTCGCAACCCCCTTATCTAGCCCAGGCTGCAGCGCCTGCGGCATAACGTCACTGCAGCCTCCCTACAGCCACGGGCAGCTTTTCAGTGGGGGCTGCAAAGCTGTTTTCAGCCAGGCTACAACTCTCAGCTGCCCACAAGCGGATCTGGACGACTCATCCTTCCAATAGGGCCAACCCCCAGAGATGCCTTCAGTCAGTCTTACACCCTGAGGGACGCCTGGGGCTGGTGGAGGGCGAGCTGTGGTCTCTGAATCCTGCAGGATCTAGGGCAGAGGGGCAGGGAACCAGGAGAGGTGAACTGAGCTATGCCGAGGGTCATCAATTCTCCAGCAAAGCGATTTCCATCATGGGATCGCATTTGCTACGTGAATCACATCCCGTTCATCACCGCAACTGTCTGGATGCAACTTTGCCAGCCAGGGCTTGGCCTCTCTCTCCGAAAAGCCCCCGATGTGCTATAGAGCAGCTTCACAGTGCGGGATGTGGATCAGTGCCCCTGCCTGACCCGCTCTCTCCCTTCCTCGCTTCACAGAAGCTGCTCCCTTTCATCTCTCCGCCTTCGCTGTCTCCAGAGAAACCTGTGCTTCCACAGTCCCTTCCACAGAAACGATGGCCAGGGAAGAGAGGATGTCCTCACCGCTCTCCTCACTGGCCCGCAGGCAGGTCCTGTGCCCTCCATCAGGTCTGTGAAATGGGACTGTGCGTGGGAAGCCACATCCGAGGGGATCACGTTATGAAAAGCTGTTGCAGGGCCCCGGCACACACAATGTGGCCCGAATTCATAGCCTGGGGCTGACACTCATTTAGGTACATGGATAAGGATGTAGAGGTCTAGCTCTGGTGCTCAGATATAAAATGTGGGCCTTCCTGACACTGCGAAGTCCCAAACCAAGAGCAAAATAATTTCCTGCTGCTGTGGCACCGAGCTTGCAGCAGAGCTTTTTCACCTTCTCCGATTTTGGAATAATTCATTTAACTTGGAGGCATTTCACTACCGTGCAAGTCAAACACCCCGGCAAGCGTCTAGATGATGGCCCAGGGGAGAAATCTCCTTGACGTGTTTGATGCCTTACGAGACAGCGCAGATGGTCGCGGCGGAGATCCTGCGACTTTGCTTCCTTGGCAACCTCGACGCCAGGGAACCGATGGCACCGTGGCTCCGCACGGCGTCGCAGCCGGCTGCCGGCCACGTCCATCTCGCGCCACAGCCCAGAAGCAGCAGCACCTCAGCTCTGCTGAGTGCCGTGGTGGTGACACCGGGTCCGCGGGCTCCTTGCGGGTGCTGTGCTTGCCCTGCTTCCTCTTTGCTCCGTGAGGTCCGAGCTCTGCCGGCTGCCCTGGGGTTTGCTTTCGACCCTGAGTAATTAAGCGTAATGAAGTGTGCTCTGGCGGGTCTGACTGATGACGTCAGTTGATTTCTCAGGATGATGGGGAGATTTACAAGCTTAAGACAGCTTAGAGGTCCTTATTTACAGCTCTCCAGCTGAAGCCCAGACCTAGACACCCATATATTTGTTCTCAGAGGTTGAGCAAGTAAAGAAAATGTTCAAATATCCCTCCTCTTGATTCCCTGCCTGCAGGATTAGGAGGTAGGAGGGTGAGGAGAGCACTGCCTGTCTCTCCTCCACCCGTGGCTCTGGGGAATCCCCAAATCCACATCACGGCAGGTGAGTCACAGTCCTTCCCACGGAGAAAGGCACGACACGGCCCTTGTTGGCTGCAATGAAAGGACAGAGCGAAGCCTTGATCGCCCTGGCCACAAGTTATGGGGTGAGGCAGTGGAGCACAGGGTGCTCCCAGTCTTCCACTGGTGTAAGTCAGCAGAACTACACCCAATTACACCACCTGAGAAGTAAGCTTTTTCCATTAAATAAATCCTGCAGATCTTTCTTTCTTTTTTTTCCCCCTTCCCTCTTTAACTCTGAAAGAATCCCACTTTATCTGTAGGGAGCTTTTCCTGAACAAAAAAAAAACCTACCAGGCTTGACCCTGACCTTTGCAAATGGAAATATGATGTAGTGAGAATTGAGACCTGAGAGTCAACCAGCATCTTCGGTTCCACTGCTGAAATACAGCAGGTCGCTTCACATTTCTATTATGAGCCTCAGATAATGGGAAAGAAAATTAGGTAATTCCATTTTTGGATTAGTTGGTTTTCTTGTCAGCTGGGAGACGGGATCTGAGGTGTGCGGAGAATGACTGGAGGCACAGGATGAACAGCTGGTCAGAGCTATTGTTTGGGATGCTATTTCTGCGTGACCTGCTCCACAGGTATCAAAAGAGATTGTGTCTGTCTCCCCTGACATTTATACCTGTTTCCCGTCGCCGACTTCAAAGCAGTTACTCTGCCTTTGCCCACATTTGAGTGAGTGACTCAGGACCATTGCTTAAAGATGCTCTTGAACCTTACCTGAGCTTTTAAATGATTGGAAATGAGTTATGTATGGAGAGATGAAAATTAAAGTACATCAGGGAACCCACAAGCCATAGCAAGGTGTGCAGGAAGGGGAGCCTTGCCAGAGCTGACAGGTATCTGCTCATGGGTAGAATTAGAAACTCTACTTCAAAGTCCACAAATTGCCCCGTGAAAGCAGATCCTCCTCATCACAGAGACTGGCTGGTATGTATGAAAAGAAGAGTTTGCAGAATCAAGAGCAGTGTAAGAAAAAGGAAAAAAAAACCAAACCACCCCAAAGATCACTGCGTGAAACATCAATAAGCATAGCGGGAAACAACTGGGTACTAGACAATCTTTAATCTAGAGAAAAAAGACACAAAAACAATGTCTAGAAGGTAAAGCCTGATTAAATTTAACAATAAGTTATTTAAAACAAAAAAAGCAATATGTGTGATTAATGAAGCAAAATATTTGATTTCCCGTCTCCTGGGGTCTTTAACTCCAGACATTCTGGAAGAGACGCTCTAGTGATACCCGTTAGCATGCTCAACAGGGGATTGAAAGGAACAGATTTGATGCTCTCACGCTTCTTTCTGATCTTAAAAATCTATGAGCATGTTTGGATTTGGTAAAGCATTTGATATCATATCATAAAATTTAGGTCTTTGGATGATCTGAATGCAATGGCCCATGGACCGAATCACAGCTGAGCGGCTGCAAACAAAGGGGAATACTAAACAGGGAGTTATTGTGGTATAGAATTATGTTTATTAGGGCATCACAGAGATCAGGTCTTTGGTCTTTTTTGACATTTTTATTGATGACTCTAAAGAAGGATTGAACAAAAGCATGACAGGCATTCACAGAAGTGACATGAAGTTGAAAGCCATCACAAACACCAGGGAAACCAGAAAGATAATGCAAAAGAATCTGGGTAGACTAGAAACTCAGAGTGTAAATATCTCAGTGCAATGAATCTCAGAACCGGGCAGACTGGAAATCTCGTATCTGCTGATGCCTATAGGCTTTAAAGGCGATGTTCATTAAGATTGTGCCATGGGGGGAAAACCCTAAAAAGTGCAGCGTATGGGGAGATGCTCCACCTGAAGCCCTAGAGATATCTGATACAGCAAGCTGGAAGGAAAACGGCAGAGAATCCTTTAGCACTTCTGGCAGGCAAGCCATTTAATAAACAGGTCTAACCAAGAATCTTCTATAATAAAACTCGATGTATCATTTCCGTTCACTGAGCTAGTGTCATGTCTGCAAACTGCACAAGGCTTTGTCTCCTCAATGCATTAATTTCCATCCAAATGCCCAGGCAGAACCTCTATTAGCAACCTCTGTTGACAAGAGTGGATTATTCAAGGGAGCGTAACTAACTCTCTCTTATTTCTCTCAAATCTACACTCACTCACTCTGCTGGCGGATGAAAATTCACAAGTGAAAATGTCTCTTGTCTTTCCTTCGGCTTAGGTGTTTGGGGCTGTATTTGAACTTAAAATCTCTATTTAAGAAGGGATTCTAGAGAACTGGAACAGGGTTTAGGGCTCGGAATCTGCTGTGGTGTGCAGGTCATCTGCAGTTCCCTTAACCCGTCCCCCAGCACCTCTTGTCTGGAGGAGAATGGGACGAGGAGCAGGTGGAGGACTGTCAACTGCAGATGGATCACTGGTCCGTAAGCCCTAGGGAAACTGGGCAAATTTAGCCAGCGCAGAGCAACTCTTGTGGGCAGGTTTCCCTGCCACGCTGTAGCATCCCTCCCTTCGAGGATCTACGGCAGCAGCCAGGAAAGAATCTCACAGAATCACAGAATGTGTTGGGTTGGAAGGGACCTTTAAAGGTCGTCTAGTCCAACCCCCCTGCACTAAGCAGGGACATCTTCAACTAGATCAGGTTGCTCAGAGCCTCATCCAGCCTGGCCTTGAATGTTCTGGAGGAACGGTGGGACGGAGCAGCGCAGCCAGGGAACTGGGGCAAGAGAACCCAGCGCCAGGTTGCTTTAGGTGGCCCCAGAGCGCCCAATGCTGAAGGATTTGTATAAGGGGGGAGCAGAGGAACGATCTTTGCCTGTAGGTCCGTCCCACCCTGCCTGGCATTAGCTGATGCCCAGTAGCCTGTGGAGCAACTGTCTGCATGATATCATTTTTCTGTGACCTAGAAGCACTTTCCAATTTACCACTCGCATCGCTCAGCCAAAGCAATAGGTACAGATCCGCATAGGGAGCACACTGTGCCATGGCACCTTACTCCATCAGCCTACGCGGCTCCTGAGCACGGCTTTATCTCTCTGTAAAATAAAGGTCATTACAGTGTTGTGCAGGTAGCGAAGGCTTTGATGAAATGCTTTGAAGTAGACTATAGAAGTAGACATTATTACCCACTGCCCAGGGATTTGGAGAAGGTTTAGTCTGATAAAAAGGCTTTGCATTCTGCTGGCAGGAAGCATGACATAAAGTGGAAATTTTTCCAAGCTGAATTCAAATGAGTTGATTTTTCTATCAGCCCTTCTTCTAGAGAATGGGGATGCTGTTCCCTGGACTGCGTGAGGTTTAATGCTCTAACAAGGTTCACCCTACCAGGGAGGATTCACTGGGTAGAACCGTGCTCAAAGTTTAGGACTGAAATTTTAAGGGGCTTGACTTGAGATGAAGTTTATGGCACACTGGAAGGTAGTAAGTACGTCTGGCTCAGGAGAAGCGCTCGCAGGGGTCTCAGTGCTCAGGATTTAGAGGCGCAGCAGATTTGGCAGGGGACAGAAGCTGGAGCAGAGGCAAGATTAACAAACCCTCATAGCTCGGACCACGGTGAATCAGTCTCCTTAGGGAGGATCGTATGTTATGCTTGGCTCCAAACAGTGCTATTAGACTCCTACCTTCACAAACACTACGTTCTTTCACAGGTGTTTGGATTGAGGAAAGAAAATGGGGAGAAACAGGATAGGCTCATGGACCAGGCACTTTTCATCTCAACTGCAATAAACCCATTAGCATCCCACAGGTGAGGAAGGGTTTGTGGCGCTGTGCTGATAACAGCACTGACAGCACGTGTATAGCGCCAGGCAAATTCTTTACAGCCAACCTTATTTGAAGTGCTCGCTTCCAAAAATCAGCTGTATTTGGGGTGGTGCTGGAAATATTTTAAATGGTGTTTCAGGCAGCGAAAACAAGAGATGGGTAGAAATAGCAGCTCACAAAGGCTGGCTTAAGCGACAATTTGTGTAGTGGGAAGCGACATTTACTTAGTTGATTTAAAGGTGCTCTGTAAAGGAAACATATATTTTACACCTACTCTTCATGTGTTACAGGGGCTTAAAAATTTAGTTGAAAAAACATGTTTGTTATTTGAGAACTAGCAAGACATTTTCCCTTTCTGCTTCGCTTTTTAAGCAGAGTGGAAAGTAGCTGTGAGGGTTTTTTTAAAGTGATGAGATGCCTGAATCTTCTGAACATCTTACCCCAGGTGCCTTTCTGATATTTGAATTAAATAGATGATAACAAGCAACAGTGAGTTTCCTGCAATTTAAGAAATAATCCTTCCTCTCCTGATTGCTTATCTTTTATCTTTTGATCTAGTAAGGTCATAATCCTACTATTTCTCCACTCATCCTTAGGGACCCTCCAGCCAAACAAAGATAAGGCTTCATATTTCTAAAGTAAAAACAGAGAAATCCCTCTTTGGAAATCACAGCAAAACCAACCAAACAAAACCACCATTAACAAGCCACAGCATTTGGCCCTTTTTTAATGCAACAAACCGTAGCAAGAGCTCGTGGACCTTCCCCTGTCAGTGCACTTTTTGGGGTGTCCTCCTCCTGGTATCCATCTTGCCATGAAAACAGTCTTGGGTTTGGTTCACCCTGGGGATTTGGAAGCCCGGTTGCAGATGTTAGCAGATGTTTCCCTGCCTTCCCCAGAGAGCGGGTGCCACTTGAACATCTATAATCCTCTAGCCGCTGATGCCTGTAACAAGATGCCACAAGGGTTTAATCTCACAGCTTCCAGGGCAGACGTTCCACCCGGAGAGTTATTCGAGGCACCTCAAGATCAGTGTCATTCCAGGGGACAGGCCGGTGCTGGGATGACAGTTACAGGGCATTGCTCCATTAAACCAGAATTAAAGTCTGCTGCTGCTTAAAGGGGAATGTTTCGGTAGAGCCAGGAGGCAGTTTGCCTCTTCCCTGCTCCATCAGGTGTTAGGATTCCTGTGAAATACAAGCAGATGTTTGGCCAGGCGTGTTGCTCTTGATAACTAGCTCTTCCGTAGCACTTTGACCCGTTACATGCTTTACAGAAGAGCACTCGGGATCAGCGGGGTCATTCCGATGCACAGGCGCGGGGTGGCGTAGGGAGAGGGCACAACCTCTCCAAAGGCACCCGTCAGGGTGAGGTGTTCCTCCATGGGATGGACAGGGAAGTCACACAGCAGTTCTGTGAGCTTCAGGCTTTCTGGAGCCCAGCTACACACTCCAAAGGGATGTCTGCATGACAAACGGTGCGCAGACATCCCAGAGCTGCTTTCAAAGTGGCAATGACCACTTTGAGTGGTTATTAGTGTTAGTGCGGCATCCTAGAAGGGCTCAGGTGGCTTCTCCGCTTCTTATACCTGTGCAGGACTTTTAAGACCTAGGTGAGCAGGTACTGATGGATGAGAAACGGTATTACAGCACACATATATCTCCTTTGACCTGAGACTTATCTCTCCTGTGATGACAAAATAAGTGCCATCTCTGGGGGCGACAACAGTTCAGCTGGACCAGGAGATAATATAAATAAGGGTTAAAATCCATTTCTGTTTTTTTTCACATCCAGGTCACTTGTAATTCTGGACAGAGTTCTGCTTCTTGGCAGTCACTTTAACATCATCAGTAAACCTCCAAAGCCATCTGAGGCTGCAAGATTAGCAGCTACCACCCCCATGAGTTTATTTTATGCAGCTGAGATGAAGAAAAACAGTCTAAGGACGCAATCTGCAAATTATCTTAAAAAAAAAATAAAAAAAAAATTACTTGAACTATTTGTCAGCTTCCTTGAGGTTGCACTTCAGCGGGCCAGCCAGGACGTACTGCATGAATAGGCAGCGAAGCAGCAGGAGGCAAAGTCATAATCGGCTTTCGTGTTCTTTGATTATTGTTATCCAAACTAAACAAAGATTTGTGGTTTACTGGTGTCCTTCCTTCCCCTGTTTTTTTTCAGATTAACTGCTACACTGTGACATTGTGTACATTAGCGATATTGTAGGAACCTGTTCAAGAGATAATCTCTGCACCCCAGCTTAATGACTGCACCAACCTTTGTTCAAAAGAGATCTGCTGCTTATCATAGACTTAAATTGCAAGCCTTTCGCAGCAATAACACCGGCTATTAAGTGTCTGTAAAAAGCCATAAATGCTTTACAGGGTTATAGGAATTACAGGCTACTATAATGTGCTAACTAGGAACGTGCAAAGGAGTCAGACTGGTCCAAGTGTATCTGAAGCTACTGCTTGCTCTAGATCACTGGGCTTCAATTAGCGCTAGGACTTCACAGCAGCCCTCAGACCGCTCGCGATAGATGAGGCATTGCAGTTTTACTGCACTGCTGGTTGAGGTTATCTATCGATAGCCACTGGAAGAATGCTTAATCCTTGCAATTATCATGTGCTTTCTTCTCTGACATCCAAGCCCAAAGACTCTCTGATTGAGACCTGGTCGCGCCTTGAATTTATAGCTCTGCTCGTAGCCTGGGTTTTTAGTTTTGAGACGTCAGAGGTGTGCTCATGTAGCACTGATCCCTTATATGTTAAACTTTATTTCCTTCCTTACTGGAGCTCCAGTCTTTGTCCAGAAGGTGTATTACTTCTGCAGACAATCCTTGGTAAGGTAGTTTGCCTCATTTTGTATACATTTCATTTCTTATACAGAAACACGTATTCATTCCCGCAAAACCAGCTTGCCTAAATCCAACAATTGAGTCAGTTTCAACTCCTTTGCTTATTTCTTCTCTGCACAATTTCTTGCAAATTCTCCCCTATTCTGAGAGCTAAAAATACATCTGGGTGCTGCCTGGAGGCCATTGGAGAGCAGAAAGGAAAGGGCAGCCTGAGCTTCATATGCATTGCTAAGCAAGGCATGAAGAGCCTTCCCCACAAATGGGGATGCTCTAGTAATAGGCATCCATAAATACCGAAATCTGCCATTCCCAGAAGCAACTGCATATAGAAACACTCTCGCTCGTTCTGTTTAGCCAGCACCAGGCTCTTCTACAGAAAGCGCAATTGCTAGCGAGAGCTCAAACTTATAATGATACCGAACAGGTGTAAACTGGAAGAACAGCTCAAGGGGAAGAAAAGCCACACCAACTCCCACCCCTGCAATCAGCAAAGCCTTCTCCTTGAGATTCATGTTTGTTACCAGGAAAGAAAAGCAAACTCTCATCAGAAAGGAAACCAAGTATTTTCTGCATTTTTCACTGACTGTGAATTTCCTCTCGACTTCTCAAAATCCTGTTCTTCTACCAAAGCTCTCGGGAGCGCAGGCTCTCACAGCAACCACTGCTCAGGGGGAGATGAAACCGAGATGTAGCTTCCTTGTTATCCAAGTGGGACTCTTTGTCCCATATACACGGAAAATGCGACCTACTAGGTAAAATCTAACCCCACAAATTAGTTCAGATCCCTAAAAGATGACTATTCAGATAAAATGTTTATTATGGAAGGGCTGGTAAACTCTCCATGCTCTTATTTGTTACTGCTCTGTTCAGAACAAACCACATGATGTCATTGAAGAACAGAGTTGCGAAATCCCACATTCCAGACCGGGAACCAGGAATGATTCCCAAATTAGGCAAATGACATGCGAAATATCAGTAAAGCATCTACAAGGAAAAAAAAAAAAACCCACAAAAAAACCCAAACCAAACCAAAAAACCCTGAAGCCACATGAAACAAACTATGCTCTCCAAAACTGCCATGTTAATGACTCTTCACCTCAAATACATTTACTGAAAAAGTCCTCGGTATCTTGAGAACATGGAGCTAGGATTGCAAAGTTAATTTAAAATTCAGAAGCAATATTTACGTACTATTTATATAGCAACAATCTTCAAATATTTCCTTGGGATACTGCCATTTGACAGAGATGTTGGATGTCTTGCTCCCCACTTTAATGGTATTTTTAAGGGTGGAACTGTAAAAAAAGCTTCCAGGCTCCCTCCGCTCCAACAGCCTATTTACTTGTTTGAATGTTAATATGAAGAGCAAGTATAACTAGCAAGTATAATGTTATTCTGAAAGCTGAGTCTTTGAACGGCTGGAGTTTATTGCAGGGTTGAAAACCTGGAAGAGCCTACTCCACGACCATCATTGAGATGAGGGCCCTTTTTTCCCCTCCGTTACGGTTTCGGGATTCCTTTCAAGTATAGCATTTCTTGAGGTTGGCTTAGTATTTGCCCTTCTGGGGTAAAATCTCCCTCTTCTGGCTCCAAAGGAAGTTAGGACAGCATGGACAGCTGGATCAGTTTATGTTGTCTAAAGTTAGCTGAGATGCTGGGAAGTCCTCGGGAGATACGCTACCTCCTGGGGCTTTATGCCTCATTCTCAAGCAAGTTCAGCCATTTTCCACTGGTTCAGCCATTTTAACATATAAAGGGGAAGAGACTACGCTAAATACCTTGTATAGCTCAGAAAAAAAAAAAAAAAAATCACAGCTGAGATATTATTTTCTTAAGAATCAGTCACTTGAGATTTCTATTGAACAGATGGGAACAATGCCCACCCTGGCCTAATTAAAGAACAAAACCAAATGAAATTGTAATTGAGCAGTTCCTCAGCATCCCGCACAATATGGTGGAATATAATGTCCTTTATGGTGGAATATAATATAATTGCACTGCAGAATGGAGACACCATGGCATAAATCTAGGTCCTCCATGCCACAAGTACAACGTTCAAGGGCAGCCACAGGAGGCAATCCTTTGCCAAATGGAGCAGAACTGCTGGGTGGTACACATCCATCCACCCACCCACCCCACGGAGAATGTCCATGTGACGGGGACATTCCCCACACTTCACTTGGTGAGCCACAGGACTAATGCTGCAAAGTGCCAGCCAGCAGCTCCGCTCCATCTCCTCGCAGGTCACAGACACCTCCAGGCACATGCTCAACTCCTCAAAGCAACGCAGAGTTTGATGGAAGTCTCCTCTAAACCAAGAGAACAATTCCTCTTTCTTTCAGAGAGCTTGAGATGTGGCTCCAGGCTCCGCTGAAGTATAATCTCAGCATCATCTTCCTGCAACGCTCTGTGGTTGGTCACGTCTGCATTTCTCTGACATCTTCTAGTGATGCAGGGTTCGCACGAGAGGTACAGAGAGGTACGAATTACAGGACCCCACCACTTTGCAGGTTTAATTTCCAACCAGAGTCACGCCTCTACCCCTACATGTGTCTAGACATTGCCAATCAGAACCTAACTGAATGCACGTAATGCAATAAAAATCATCCAAATCGTTAACCACCGTTACAGAGGGGCTGGTTAAACCTAATTATGTTCAGACCCAGGCAGAAGGTGGCATAAATAAAATCCTTAGGCGGCAGGGGACAGTGCAAGGGTACGCATGGAATCAACTGCACTTTGCGCATGGATTACACCTTCCTTTTCTTCCTTCTGCTGTGCAGCTTCTCACCTGAGCACCAAAAATCCCAACAGCATAAGCCTGCTTCTTAGGGGGATCAGAAACAAGCCAGAAGAATCCCGAGCTTTATCATTCTAGACTGTTTGGAATATGTTTGACACCACACATACAGGTACAATTGCACCTTGTCAAATAGAAGAACTCTGGAGCGACAATAAAAATTAATTCCCTCTGTTGGCTTTCAGCCTAAATCTTAGTAGACTGAAATACCTGCCATGGGAACATCAAAAAAAGCCAAAGTAGTAATAAAAGTCAAACAAAAGTGCCAGATCCAGCATCCACCGCTGCCCAGTTTATGCTAGTCAAGTAACAGATGTTTCAGGCTGTGCATTTCAGAGGAAATTACACTGATATGCTCATACAATACAGCAAATCCTGTTGCAAACTTGCAGAGTATTTATTTCAGGAATAAGTCTGGCTCTATTAAAAAATGGATGTGAAACAGAGTGACTTGGCTTACAAAGCCTACAGTGCCCCTTTGTCAATCCAGCACCACAGCAGCAGTGCCCAGATCAGATCAAAGATGCTCGCAGGAAAATTACAGGTCCAGCAATGTCCATTTTTCATGCTCGAGAAGGATTTTGTGCTGCCCACCCATCCTGCGTCACCCCACGGCAAAGTTGGCAGTACTCGGCTCTAAGGAAGCTTGGTAGGAGTCTTTGCGGTACATCTCTTCTTGCCCAAGGAACACCAAAGGAACGGACCTAAGGATCAGTGTGGGACATCATGTTGTGTTCACCCATCACTCCTGTCCAACAGCTGAGCACTGAAGGCAGAATCCTGAGTAGATTCACACTTGGGATTCCCATACAGCAACATATGAATATTAGTTTTGGAGGGTGAAGAGTGTCTTTGACCAGGTACGTGCCCCATACACGGCACTGTGGAGCTCTGATTTCAGTACACAAGTAATGGCCAACGGTCGATGTGGATTTGGACCCTAAGATCTGTGACCAGCTGGAGGTCGTTCTCACTTTGGAGGCCCCCTTGTACCCCCTTCCTTCACCCTACGGAAAAGCACTGCAAGGGGAAGGGCAGGGTGTGACCAAGTGAAACCTGATAGAGGCTGAGCAGCAGCTGGCAAACACCTCGGAACAGGCAGGGCCAGCATCAGGGTCAGTGTTTACAAATAATAAATCATGTGAGCAGCGCTCACACCAATGTTTGGGAAAGAGTCTGCATCACCAATTTGACCTCCTGCCCAGCTGGATATTCCCGCCCCACCCGAACAGAAATAAACTGGGGCCCCATGTTGGAAACTGGGACACCACACAAAAGTAAGCAATGAAATAAAGCTGGAACAATGACCAATTCAGAATGTCTAGGGGGCCTTCTGCACATCGTCCACGTCAAAATTTCCTCATCCTGAAGAACTTCCTGCAGAAAAACACAGGATGCTTTTATTCCCGAGTGGGTGGCGTTTGATACAGCACCCCAATGGGCTGGGGGAGCCGGTGAACCACGCATTATTTCACCGCCACCTTTCGAATGGGACGTTGCCAGAAGGAATACGCCTCTGCAATCTTCTTTCACAGTTTAGTCACACGTTCGTATAGATTATACCCTGCCACGCCAACCCCGACGTATTGGGTTTAATAGGAAGGAAATCAGCTCATTTCTTTCCCTCTTTTCTCCGATTCACTTCATTTTGGTGGCAACACGCCCCTCTCCCCGCACACAGTTATTTTGCAGGGATGAAGCTTATGTGAATAAAACATGGAAAGCAAAACTAAGTTGTGGCTTCGCAGTATCCTGATGTGGGATCCACGATTTATTCTCCCTGTCCGGCCTGGCTGATGGCACTGCTCCGCCACAACCCGGGGTGGTTCGCAGAAGGGCGGCCACGATTTCCACAAATCTTAAGATTTTTAAGATTTTTGGAGATGTGAAATACCGGTAAATAAATTAACCCCAAAGCAAAGCCTAGGCGACCAGCGGAAAGGCAAAAAAATGGCAAATACGATCTAGAAATTCTTGGTTTCAGCAGCCGCGCCGTGCCGGCCCCGCGGCACGGGAGGCCTGTGCCGTGTTGGGTGGCCGGTCGATCCCCTGCGTGGGGCAGACGCCGCCCGTTGTCATTAAGAGCTGCCGTTGACCGGCGAGGAAACGCCGTTAGCCCCGGCGGGGCCCTGAGGAGCCCGGCGGGGGCCCGGCGGCGAGGAGGAAGAGGCGCTGAAGGCCGCGGTACCGGCCGCCCCCCTCTCGGCGGCGGGCCCGGCGGCGGGAGGCGGCG
>VYZM01020333.1:125355-168638 GCA_013398915.1 Dromas ardeola
CGGCCCCCCGGAGAGGCGGGAGGCCCGGGCGGTACGGAGCTCCTCGTCTTTTAATAATGGTTTTTAGAGCCCGACTTCCATCAGGGCGTGTGCAAGCGCCTCACGAAACTGCTGGGAGACACCTCGTAGGGGTGGCTCCGGCCTCACAAACCTGCGCCTTCTTCTGCTTCTGCAGAAAAACAGGGCAGGGGTTGGGTTTCAAATGGCTTTTTTGGGTACCACGGGTCCCAGCTCGGCGATGGCTGGGGACTGGGGTGGGCAGAAACCGCAACTCAGGGAAACTCCACCTGAATGTGCGAAAATACGGGAGGTGGTTTTTTTGCGGTGAGGGTGGTGGGTCGCTGGGGTAGGTGGCCCAGGGAGGTTGTAGGGTCTCCATCCTCAAAGCCCAACTGGACAGCTGGCTTCGGGTGGCCCTGCTTGATCTCCAGAGGTCTTGGCCACGTGCGTGGTGTGCACCATGGGGTAATGCAGATGCCACCGCTGTAGTAACTCCTGCTGTGTAAAAAAGACAAATCTTTCTTTTTCTTTTTAATGAAGCTTATGCAGATAGGCTTGAGGAGGTCTATAACCAAAAGTAGGTGTTGGTTTAGACCACAGCCCTGATTTGACTGGAACTGTGGCGTGTAGCCACACTCCCCGATGTTTTGGTCAGGTAGAGTGCTGATGGATGCAAGCCCCTGCTCCTATCACGGAAGGGGAGATGCTCCCAGTTGCTCGCGGAGCCAGGAGAAGTCAGGAGCTGCTAATGAGCAGCAGGAAGCTGGGCAGAGGTTTGCATCTGCATGTGGCTCGTATCTTCTCCATTTATTGTGGTGTAACAGCCATGGGCCAGTTCATTCACTGCCCTTCACGCTGCTGAAGTGGGTTGGTGCTGGCGCGTGCTTGAGTTATCCAGGCAGCCCTTGAAACTCATGTCATGTCTCTCGCTGTGAGGTACGTGAGCAAATTAAACTCAGTCCCTTTAGAAAGCCAGTCTTCCTCTTGGCTTGTTGCCAGAGCAGAAGAAAAGCAAATATTAAAGCTCTGTTTGGCACTGTTAGTGTTAATTATTTTTTCTGTCAGGGTAGTGGCAGGAGTCCCCCTGGTGCAGTAGAGGCTGTCCCTGCCTCACACAGTCTACAAATAAAAAGTTGTTGCCTGTTTGTGCTCAGCTTTGCCAGGGAAGATTGCAAACTTTCAGTAGTTTGCAGTTGTTTGACTTCTAGGTCGAGGCAGCAGGAAAGAGCCCGGAGAGCAGAGCAGCTGGCTCTCGGCGGCAGGGAGGAGGTGTGCGCCACGTCTCGGGTGACAGAAGTAGTTGAACAAGTGGAGTTGGTGAATTCTTCCTTGTTCTGTCTTCAAGCAGCTCCTTTGTATTTACATGATGGCTGCAGCTGAATGCTCTGCTTCTCCTGCTTCTGAATTAATTCCGTGTAGAAAGGGCAGCGTTCACAACGGCAGTATTATAAAGTGTGGTCTTAAGGACCGAAATGATAAGAACTGATATTTTCTAAAGAAATTGACATTTAACCAAATTATTCTTAGCTGTCGCAGCAGCTGGCAACAGACAATGCAAATAAACTTGCTCATTAAAGTGAGGTGGTTTGGCAGAACACAATAAAATATTGAAGAGAGTTTTTTTTTTAATCGATACAACCACTTCTCAGCTGTATAAAGTTGTCATGAACAAACACGGCAAAATTGGTGGTAGGTATATGAGCTAGAATTAGGAAGTGTATAACTAAGTGCAGAATGAAAATCTTAACTTTCTACTCCTAGTTTTCTCTAGAGAGAGCTGCCTTCCTCTGCCTCAGTTTCTTCTGAGTATAAAGCGAGACCTTGTGTCAAGGAGACCTGGCATAAGGCGGAACATTTCTAGCCAAAGAAAGCAAACTGATAGCCTCTAAAGACCTTTCTCTATATCATAGTCAGCAAACCCAGGTCCAGGTTAAAGGCACCTTGGGAATGATGGATTAATTCTCCCATGCCAAAGTTGTCGTTATGCAACTGGTCAGAGTTAATGCAGCATTAAAGATACGTAAAAAAAAATTAAATCCCTCTGAGATCTCTCATATATCTTTAAGAGAACCTGCAAGGAAAATGAAGCTTTTGGCTTCTGCGTATGTTTCTTTATCTGACAGAGCACTTGTTTGTAAACAGTTATCCCAGCTGCAAATGAGACAAGAATACCAACAGGTATGTTCGTACAGTGTCACACTTGTAGCTGACAACACAGATTGGAGGAGATTCTGTTGCAGAAGAGATAAGGGATTTACCCTCAATAAATGTAAAGCTTTTCTCCATCAGAATAAGAGCTTTGTTCATACTTAGTCAAAAACATTGCAATTTTTTTTTTTCTGAAGTGTCATGGATTCCTATTAAAGAGATTTTGCTGAAATCCAATCTTTGATTAAACCTTCACTGTGAAATTGCTCTGGGTTGCTGGAAGTAAATTATCATTTTAGATATGGGTTGTAGAGATGAAATGAAGTAGTGAGTGGCCAGATATTCTTGTCACAGGCATTGGATTTATTTTTTTGTACAGTTCATTTTTTTTTATACATCTAATTTTTATATATTTTTAGGTATATATTATTTTCCATTTTTTGTTTGAGCAGGGATGGATATATTTCTCCCACTTTCCAGCCATGTTTTTAAGGCAACGCTCAGAGATTCCTCTTCATTCCTGTTTGGCAATGTTATGCTCTGAATTCACTGATGGTCCTGTGATTCACAATGTGGCGTTACCCAAAGTGGTCTGAATTTCCTTTCTCTCTGGGGCTACTAGGGACTATGAAGGTCAGCCAAGACTTTGCTACTTGGCTACGTGTATCAAGGCCTAATTTGCTATAGTTTCTTTCTTTGGTGGTTTGTTTTTTTTTTTTTTGGGAAGCTCAGTTCTGGGCTTGCTTTCTTTGCTATACCCCTGGGCACTGCGTGTTCCCAAACCAAAACCATTTTCATAGCAGACCAAATTTCATGTTATTCTCAGTCAAATAGTTGGGTAAGTTACATTACCAAGAAATACAGCGTCTTGCGACAGCTTATGAACAGTTCATGTGGCTGAATTCACTCTTTCATCTGTGTTTTTGATTTTTGCCTTTCTACCCCCATATCCTGCCCTATTTCTCTCTCCTGGTGCAGCTCAGTTCATTTCATTGCAATGCAATTCTTGGGATCAGCTCCCAGGAAACATGATTTTTCAGATGTGGCTATCTGTGCTGGCAGACCATATGCCTTCCAGGGAAACTGGGTATGTTATTTTTGCGCAAATGGGCCAGCTGAAAGCAACCCAAAGCTTTAGTTGCAGAAAACTGTGTGCAGTAAGTGTTTGCTGCGTGTCTTGACCTGTCCTTGACTGAACAGAACCCAGGCTGGAGAAGGCTGCTATTTATCTCAATTTTTAGAGAGAAGCTACCTGCTTATTTTGTAATGCGTTGCTTTGTTACATTGCTTGTTGTTCAATTTGGATTTCTTCCTCAAATACCACTTTAAGCTTAGTTTTCCAGTAATTGCAAAACTGGTATAAATTATTGAAATTGAGGAGAGAGGTTCAAGCGTATGATCATAGGATACAAGACCCATTGTTCTATGAGCTGGGCAGTTGCTTCGGGCCATCCAAGGCTTAACCCCGGAGAGTCTGACTGATTTAAAATTAATTGTATTATAACCAGTTAGAGTACTCCAGAAAAGGCAAGACCTCTGCCAGGAACAGGAAAGAAACGCTTACCATTAAAATGATGTTAAATGGAGAAGAAAAAAAAAAACAAACAACAAAACAACCAACCCCAAAACATGTGTTTGTGGCCCGTGTTGAAAGCATCACTTAAGCTGCAAGTAGTTTAGTTGGGGCCACAGAGAATGTCAAAAGGGACACTAGTCCTACGTCTCAGAGGTCCTGTCTTTGGGAGGACTGGTTGTCTTTATGTGAGCGTGACAGCAAATTGGCAGAAGGAAAGGAGGGGGGATTGCTGTCTCATACTGTCTTGGGCTCTTTACAGCTCTGACGTGAACAGTCATAACAGAGGATGAATGCTGTTTCTTGTTGTAGGATTCACTGCCATGAAGAGTTTGGGTAGATCATGAAAGTGTCTGTAGCTCTGCCTTATAAACCAAGGATACTTCTCGAGCACACCTCAGATGGTATTGGTCTGACTGTGCTGTAATGTTTGGAAGTACATGCTGGCACTTGTAGGGACCACCAGATGTGAGTGGCTGTATTTGAATTACTTACAGACATCACTGCTTCATTGAACCACAGCAATATCCCATTTAGGTGTTCCTGAAGTTATTCCCAGTAGCAGTCTCTGATCCATCCCTCCTATTAGCAGTGCAGTTAAACAAGAGGACGCTTCTGCTCTTTGTGGCCACATATTGTCCATCTTAAGGACCTTCAGCACAGCATCTTCAGTTTGCTACAGCAAGATGTATAACCCGGAAAATATGTAAGGACTTACTTTCATGGTTTAACGGTGTTGTGTACAGCACCATCCAGAGAGCAGATACCCAGACAGGTACCCACAGGGACCCCACTGACAGTAAATAAACTGGTCCTAATTCCATTCCCGATGTAACATTGCTGCAATTCTAGGAGGAAGGTCGTTGCTGGCTTAATTAGACTTCCAATAAGCACTCTGCTAAGAAGGGGTAGGGTTTTTTTTGTTTTTCTTTATTTTCCAGGTCCCCTCCCTCTGCATCTCTTGGCAAGAGGTGTTAATGCTAGATTAGAAATGCAGAGACCTCTCTCTTTGGGTCAAGAAAAGCATTATCTTTGAACATCAGGCTTGTTGACTAAAATGGATGAGAGGCGTAAATAATACAGTGAACTAGTGAGTTGACTTGAGCATTTACTTTGCCACATGATGCCTCGGAAAGGAGGATGCAGTGCTGCATATGACTGGTGCTTGATCAAAATAGCCCCTGGTCAAAACACAGAGACATAAAGTCAGCGTTCTGCTCCAGCCCATCTCCGTGTGTTGTCCTTCCCCGCTGTGCCCGGTGCGGTGGAAGGATTCCATCTGAGTTCTAATGGACCCAACCCCAGCGTGGTGCCGCGGGCATTCAAGCCCAGGGCAGTACCACTGTCCGAACACCACTGTGGCTGAAGCTCAGGAGGAACTGGTAACAGGCCCCCACGTCCAATATGTTATTCCTCATCTTCTCTCAATTAAGCGCTGTGCTTACTACACTCGCCTTCTGTTAACACCAGTGAGTTTGTTTTGGTGGGAGCAGCACTGGGTCTAAAGTGAAAGGTTAATATCCCTGGCTGCAGTTAAATTGTTTTTTTCTTCCTCACGATGATTCAGTGCAAGACATGTAGCATCCCCTTCTAATTATGGGGGGTGGCTGAAGTCAGATAGCAGTAGCAATGTGATTTTTCTTTTGTTTTTTAAGTGGAAGACAGTTTTCTGTGCTGAAACACCCAGTGCCACTTCTACCCTGGCTAAACCACTCGGACACTCGGAGAGCATTTCAGCTTGTCGTTGTGCAAGGGGCATACTCTTCTGACCACAGCTTCCAGCACGCTTCTTGTTTGCTTTAAAAAAAACTCCACACAAAATGAACATGGCTGGAAAGGAGATCCTCTCTTTACCCATGAGGGCTCACCTGTCCCGATCCTATCGGGGAGGTCTACAAAGTTCATGTAACACTTGTGTTCTGTAGTTCCTGCTCTGTGCTACTCTGCTGTGTCTGCAAACAAAAGATGCTGCCTGGTCCCACCTGCTGGATAAAGTGTTTTTCCTTTTTCATTGTTGTCACTGATGATTACAGGGATCCTGCCGAGGTTCAGGGGTTTTGATGTGCAACGGTTTCCTGATGGGACAGATTATTTTGTGTGCATGTAGGGGCACTCCCAAGGCTTTCCTTTAAACTTAGCTCAGGTGGTTCTTCTAGTATTTATGAAGCCTATGGGAGTCGTTCAAATGAGCAAGTGTGAGAAAATGGACTACTGAAAAGTGCAGATTAATGACAAATTAGGTAGGTAATCTGGTGTAGTATTAATTGATAAAGAAGAGGCAAGGAAAGACCCCTTGGCCTGCCAATGGTAAGCAAGTGATTGTAGCGGCTTAGCCAAAACGCAGCAGCAAAAGGAGCTCCCTCCCTTTTCTAAATGAGCACTGTGGTTAAGAGAGGGTTGTGGAGGATTAATAGATTGCTGTGCAGTGAGTTCTGCTCTGGGTCCTCTTTAAAGTGTAGCCCAAATAGACTAATTAATGGCTGGAGGCTAAAGGGTTCTAGTTTTCCATTTCTAAAAATACCTATTCTGCAGTAATTGCTTCAAACACTCCGAAATTAACTGTTGTAAGATGAACTCCGTAGAATAAGTTATGTTTTCTAATGGAGGGAATGAGGGAGGATGTCTCTTAATAAAGTGGGCTTTATAGGGAGGGAAGGTCTTAAATGAGTGGAGCTATGGAAACCCCCTGCGGACTGTACATGAAAGGCAAAGTGGTAAGGCTGTGCTTGGTCTGTTCTGACAGGTAGACACAGGTTAGGTTTGGTCTGTGTTTAGGTTTCACAGCGTGAGTAAATGTTTCTTGTAAAAGCAATGCATTACTGTAAGATGAGACCTCTCTGCATCACTTCGCTGCTAGGTCTTGGCTGAGAAGCAGAATAATATAGAGAAGTGTTTTCAAAAGGATTTTCAAGTGTTTGGGTTGAGTCCTACTGTATTGGATATAAAATTGCTTGTTTCAACAACAGCAGTAATAGAACAAACCAGCCTGTGCTCTACGTGACACAGCGGCACAGATTGCTATAAAGATTAGACGACAGGAGACGTCTTTCTTCTCGCTTCTGATGCGACCTTAGCCTTCAGAACAGGGAGGAAATGCAAACTGCTCCATCCCAAGGGCTGGGACCTGTTTGTTCAGCCTTGGACAACTGCCCAAAAGCAGTGCTAGGCAGAGGCACTGAGACTTCCACGTCCGAGCTGTTCATCAATTTAAATTTCTCTTACTTTAAGCCTAGGAGGGACCATTGTGGTGGAGGTGCAAACGCAGGGCTTGAGTCCCAGTCTCTCTGTAATGCTCACACCTTGGTTCTTGCTGCTGTGTAACTTTTTAAAAGGTTGCATTCTTGATGCAAAAATGGCAGTGTTGAATCCGGCACACCTTGCGTGACGTGCCAGGGCAAGATTTCTTTACGGTGAAAGTGTACTCATGACGTGCTGTCTGCTTGGAGCAGTGGTTGCGATTACCAAAATTTAGGGGCTGCTTGCTTGTGCCTGCACCACCTCCCTTCCCATGCTTGGCAGTTGCCTGTTTTCTTCTATAAAAGGTTAAGGGGAAAATTCTGCAGTTTGTTAACCAAAACCATCTACTTTTCTCCCTGAAGGCTAATCATACGCAGGAGCACCTTTGTTAATGTATAATCTCAAAACTGAATTCATGCATGAGCAGTGTGACCCTCCTAATATGCATGAAAGGAGTGGGTGAAATAAAAAGAACCTGCACAATTCAAGCTAGAGGCAGAAAATTAGTTGAAAAGCCGCGTACCAATTGTTTGTTAATTGAAACTGTTAGAAAATAGATCTCTCAAAACTGTGGGACATGCAGGCGCTTGAGCATCTCCATCTCCAAAGGAAAGTAAGGCTGGTGTCTATAGAAGAAGAGGTAGGTACAGTTAACTTCAAATGACAGTTGATAATTTTTCATAGCGCATACACAGCATAGAGCATGAAAATTTTCAGATAAGGCTCAAGGTTGTTGCTTTGGGAGTCCTGAACTTGGCCCGATGGCAAGAAAAGCGAGCGGGTTGTTTGTACCTAAACATCACCACCCCTTTGCTCCTTATAATCCTGCCTAGAACATTCCCCTGTCTCAGTAGGGCTTAACTTGGGCTTTCTAATCTAAACACGTTCGCTAAACCAGTGGCTGCTTCAGCTGATTAAGCCCACGTCTCACTTACTGAGCATGGCAGCAGGAGGATTCAGTGGGCTGCTGCGCTCGTATGCCTGCCCGGGATGCCAGAGGATCTCTGGTTTGTCAGCGGCCGAAAGACTGACGTTGATCTGGATTGCAGTTGGTGAGAAACTGTGCTCTACACTGACGGGCACAAACGGTGGCCTTGGAAAGGCAGCGGGAGGGGACGCAGGCTGGCTCCGCAGCCTTCATAGCTGGGGAGGTCCGAATCAAACAGAGCAGTTTGTGTTGGTGGGAACAGCTTCAGCCTCTCCAAGGAATACTGTATAAAGCTGATCCTTCCCGTCCCACCTCTGTGTTTCAGGTCTGGCAAGAGGATTAAGAAGACCAGAAAGTACGACATAATCACCACTCCAGCCGAGCGGGTAGAAATGGCTCCTCTGAACGAAGAAGACGATGAGGATGAAGACTCAACAGTGTTTGATGTGAAATACAGGTACTGCTGTGAGCCCATCCGGTTAGATTTGCGCACTGAGTTCTTATTAGTAAAGTCATCTCTTTTTGTCTCTGCTGGGCCAGCTTGGCAGAGATGAGGCAGTCACAGTCTCCCTTTCGCTTTCCCCAAGCACAATCACTCTCCTTTACAGCCCCTCCGCCTGTTCTCAGCACACATTGCGCTGTACTCCTGCTCTTTTAATAACCACATTACTACCCCTAGGCTATCTGCCCTCCTCTTTTCTCTGCAGAGCAACGCAACGGGATACACGTGCCCCAGATAGCTAACAAGGTTTAACAGGCTGAACTTCCCGTCTCGGGCAGCTGCTGGCAGTCATTCCTGTGCGCTCTCAGTGCCTCCACACGCGCTGGATGGAGGGCTGTGGATCAAGGGCTGCTTTCCCAGGCGCTGCCATTGCCGTGAGCCTGGGAGGGAAGTGATGGCGAATCTCCACCAATCTCTGGGTTTGTACCAGAGTGCTCTCATGTTGTTCCGTGACAGAGAGGACTGTGGTCCCTTGCTGATGTTGTTAGCAATTATCCCTTAGCAACAAACTTTCCTTAAATGTATTTCCTTTTTTGAAAAAGAAGCGGTGTGACAACCCAAAACTTTTGGTGCCTATTCTGGGCCTGAGATTTATAGCAACCAGTCAGCGCATGAAGATGCTGTGCATTGATTTATGGCAACAGGATATCTGCATCTCATATTTTTATTTGCATCAAGCCACCCACAGCATTTGAGTTGCATTCTCATCCAAATAAGGCCTACTCTAAAATCTGTCTCACTTTGGCTGAAATAAGCTCTCCTAATTATAAAAACACAGATCTTGACAACCGCTAACTGGAGGTTTTACAGACTTTACTCATGTTGCCCATGTCCTAACTTTGGAAAGGGGGAACAACACATTTGCTCTAAGCACGTGTGTGCCAGCATCTAAAACACATACCATCGCATGCTCTGCTGGTTGTTTTCAAAATAACTGCGTTATTTCTCTATAAAAGTCAAGGAGTAGTTGGAAGCCATGAAACAATGAAGGGTGTGAGTCGTGCCTTTATGTGTAAATAATTAGTTCTTGAATTAGAAGATTCCTATCAGTCCTTGCCTGACTGTTGCCATTCTCTGTAGTTGCCCTGTGTTCTAATAATTTCAGCTTGTGCAGTTTTTACATTGGGACTGAGCTTTGTTAAAACCAGAGTGTAGAGATCTGTCTCGCCATGGCCTACTTCAGCAGCCCCTGTCTCCTGCCCCTCTGTCTCTTAACTGAGTGCTTTCTCTGTGAACTTTTGGTAGTGAGACCAGAGGGGTTTTCCAAAGAGCAAGAACAGAATATTCTCAATCGCGTCAGTGCTTCAGGATAAGATGTCTAATAGTAAAATGCTAGATGAACAGAGAAGAGAGCTTGCTGGAAACCATCTGACTCTTGAGAGCTGTAGTCGTGCAATCTGATGTTGCTTCACTGGAGCACACACTGTGCTGATGCTTTCACAAAAGGTATTTGGTCTTTATGCCTTCCTCCGCAGTACAAATGGCTCTTCACCTTTTGTGATGCTCTGTTCGGAGACCATAGGGGTTTTTGGTTCTCAGCCAGCCAGTTCTCTCTTCAGCTCTTCATTCTTCCTTTCTGTCACAGTGCAACAGCTATTAAATTCCACATTTTCTGAAGTCCATGCTGTTTCAAACATACATTTGTTTAGCTCAAACAGAGCTACCTCAGTTTTGGGGGGGAGATCATCTTACAGACAGCCTCTTAGCAGTCCTGATTTTGGGAAAGCTTCTTTGAGGATACGTTTGCTGTAACAGGTATCAAGCTCTCTGGTTCCTTTGTGTGGCTCGGACACTACATCCCCAAACAGTTCCTATCTCCTGTCGACACATCTTTGCAAATATGAATTGCTGAGTTTGACCATTGCCATCCCCATTAAACCAGTCAGGAATGTTCTTCATAGGTGCTTGCATTCAGATGGGAAGAGAAGGCTAGAGCTTCAGAAAGGGCACCTCAAACATGCCCGCAGTAAGTCAGTGAACGAATTTCTACCAGGTCTTCTGTTGGGGTTCCTTCCCCAGTGTCCCCCTGCCCCCAAAATTGGCATTCAGGGAATAGTTGCCTTGTGCTATCTAAGGCTTCCTTTGTTTTTTGCAGCTGGGTGCAGATTCCAGGAAAACAGGGTAAGGAGAGGTAACTTTATCCTTCTCTGTGGGAGTTATAAATACATGCAGGTAGCCACACAACTGGAGAGACAGGTTTGTTTTGGATATTCAGCAAGTGCCTACAGTTTTAAAAGAGCCTTTGTTAATTGCTAAGTCAGGAAAACTACTACCCCTCTCCATTATCTCAAAAAAAAAAAAAAGAAGAGAGAAAAATGTGCAGATGTGTCAGGTGAACTTGCAGAGGTATCGCTAGGGCTGATCCATAAGGAATGGGGTGATACTGCTGTTTCAGCTTGTTAGCCAACTAAAGGAACGTGTCACGAGTTGCAGCAATCTGGAAGCAGTTGCGATGGGGACAGAGGAATGACAGGTGTCTCCTGATAAGTACCCACAAGCTAGAATGTTCCACACTCTTTCTTTTATTTATTTATTTTTTAATTCAAATGAAGGTGCATCCTTGCCAGCAGTCAGTATCAGTTGTGGCGGCTGTTCGGGTTTATTCAAGCAGCCTCCTAGCAGCGGCGCTTACTTGGCTTACGGCACGACAGAATTCTGGCCCGTCTGTGCTACCAAGTCTTGGCGAGGGGATTTCGACCAGGTGCTGCTCTGGTGACTGTACTGGGACTGGGATTGCTTTCAGAGAGGCGGAACCTCATGCAGCCCCTTGCTGCAGCACGATCCACCGGTGCAGTGCCATGGCTCACAAGAGCCATTATTTTGATTTCTTTGATTCTTTATTTCTTTGCAACACACTGGTACTGAAAGATACGCCTGTGGGCTGGACTGGCCATCGTTCAGTGTTGTAACATACACGCTGCCATATCTACATCAGAAACCAACTTCCCGCAGCCGTTTAAACCTAGAATTTTTAAGTCTCCTTGGCTCCTGAATATCCCATTGAAATTAGCTGGAATCTTTTGTCCTGTTCATTTTTGATTTAAAGGCTGTGAAATTATGAGGAAAATGGTCCATTCTTCATAAAGTGATGATCTGCAATGGTGTTCGCTCAGTGCTTTCCACTAGAAAGACACCAAAAGTATTTTTACAATACAGGCTTCTGAGAAAACATGGGAATGGAGTGAAAAAGGAACCAGTTTTCCAAAGAGCAACGCAGCAGGGACGTGTTGGCTGAGATGGACTAAAGCATTATTCAATTCAAGTGTTACTTGCATGTACCAAAAGACAATCCTATGCTTTCAGATCTCTGGGGTTATCACCAGGGTGGCAGCAGGGAAAAATATGAAGAGCTGGCCTGGAGTGCCATGACATTAGGTATCTCCTGTGCATAATACTATGTATATTACCCTAATATTAACCTACTCTGACTGCTATACAGGTCATAAATAGAGACTTGTTTTGGGTTTGTAGCATAAGTCTTTGCTGAGGATGATGTGGGTGGGCTGTGGTTGAGGTGTCCCCCCCCCGTCCCCACCTCATTGAAAGATCTGTACTGGGACTTGTGTCTGTGTTTGGGGGAGTAATTGAGATTCTGTGCTGTCTCCCCCATGTAATGCAAACAGTGCTCTAATTAAAAGGCGGTTGGTGTCTAGCAGCAACAGGGGAGGAGCGACATATACCTCTCCAATTGTTCTCATGCAGTTAATTTTCTTTCCTTTAATGCTTTGTCCTTGTGTGTATTTGTTTCCAGTCTTACATGCAGCATCAAAGAACAACAGACTCTGTAAATTGGGCTGTTGGGTGAAGGTTGTTACTGTTTGGTTTTTTTAAAAAACTTTTTTTTTTTTTTTTCAGGAGGCTTTAAGGTTTTGGACTCCCGGTAGATCCCACCCCCGACTTCCCTTGGGCTGTGGAGCAATGAGAAATAAGCCCCTTCCCCCCATAAAGCAGGCTAATGAGACTACTTCAAAATCTTAACCAAACACAGTCCTTTCTGCGGATGCAAAAGCCACCCACTGCCTGCCTCTGACAAATGCAGAAGTGTGTGTGCGCAGATTAGATACCCCTTTTGCGATCTCATTTCAGTAGCAGGGAAGCAGGTCTGTCAATGGCTTCTCTAATCCTGCAGGCACAATTTCTGTGTGACAAGAGGCTGAAAGAATAAATCAAAGATTGTCACAGAGCAAAGATGCCAGCTCATTTGGACACCTCCTTGAACAGCTTCACGGAAACCATTTTTTAATATGGAGGATGGTTTTCTGTGTGTATTTGCTCTGGTATTGAAAGAGGGCGTTTGGATAAAAAGTTCAAGAATTGTTCTGAAGTTATTATAGAGCTACACAAAAAAATCAAACTGAACATGGAAAGGGTGCTTGCTTCTTCGTTGCCAGTTCAATCTGTGCTGCTGAAGGCCGAAAGGTATCCCTGTCCAATTGATTTTTTTTGGACCATACAAACTGTATTCATCATCATTTTCCAGATGTCAGATATTTTTTCATGTTTTATGATGGGATTACACTTGCTGCACATCTTGGAAAATGAGTTAGTGGCAAGCTAAATCCCATCCTCCAAGTGTACTCTTTCTCATCCCATCAATAGATCTTGATTTTAAAGTTTCCCTCTCCTCTTTGCTACTTTAGCACTTTCTTTCAAGAAGGCAAGGGAAAGTTGCGCAGGTTTCATGATTTCCTTCTTGATGGGACTGTCTGATCACAGACAGTTGGCACAGTGATACTGGAGAAGAGAGGACTGAAGTAAAGTAGGTTACGGGCAAATGTCCCCAACAAACTGGTGTTAGTGTCCATCCCCCATCACAGAGCACTCTGCTTGTTTTGTGTGATAAGAGATTAAAACAGCTGCAAAAAGAACCCGTTTCTGAAAAGGTAAATAATAAGCTTAATAAGCTAACAATTTTAACTCTAGCGTAGCTCATTGGGGGATTTCTTGTCAGCTTCAATAGAAAACCGAAAACAAGTACTGAAAAAATTCTGTGGCGCCTTGCACATGAAAGGCTTTGAAAGCACTTCAGTAATCTGGGGTGTCAGCAGTGTCTTCTCTCGCTGCTGCCTCGCAGCTGCTGGAGGCAGCGCGTTCTGCTCTTGCTGTGCTTGCCGAGCCCAGCTGCCTGAATTTCACAACTGTCCCTGCAGAGCGTTACGAGTCCAGGGTGATACGTGCCACGTGAGAGCCCGGAGTTAGGGAAGAACTTGGAATTTAAATGCCAGAGCTGGAATTGTCCCAACGCCGATGTCGGGATTCTAAATAAGTACTAAAAGAAAGCCTCAGGTTTTTCTTGGCGCAGATTGAAGCCTTCATCCTTCCTGTCGGCTAAGTGAAATTCCTCAGTTTGTTCCACATGGATTGTCAATTTTCCCTCCAACAGCAGCACCACCAGCAAAACAGAGGCATTTTAGGAATGCATCTTCCAAAGTGCTCTTGAAAGCAGAAAGATTTATGTGTAAGGAATGGTGGTAGGCAGAGGGAAGAGGAACATTTATTCAACCATCATGGGACTAAAGGGCTTTTGAGAGCTTGCAGGATGTTTTAGAGGAAAGATGCACCAAACGTAAAGGCTGGATTCTGGATTCATCCCTTTTTCAGGCGCCGATAGCATTGAACTGTGTGGAAACATCTTCATCACAGTTGCAGGGCTCAGCCTTTGATGTGCTCTAGTCTTTTGGGAGTCTCTGTAAAATATGAGAGTTACACTATTGGTGTCTTCTCTTTGAATACATCCTTTCCAGATCCTGGCTGTGTGCGCAGCTCTGAATGGAGCATGGTATTGTCTGCTTGTTACAGCAAGGTGTTGACTCTCAAGGGAGCAGCTTTAATGGATTTTTTTGCCAGCAAAAACCACAGGCCATTCTGGATGATGCTAGGTGAATTGCACTGGGGTTTGGAGCAGCTTAATTTTTTTTTTTTTTTTTCCCCCTAGCAGGCAGCAGCGACAAGTTGTGTGTAAATGGAGGGGTATCATTTATCCTCATCTGAAGGGGGTGCAAATCACTAACAGAGTCAGGTGCTTACTATAAATACAACAAATTGCTAAAGCTTTGCTGCTGCTGTTAAGGATTTCCCCTGGGTCCACAGAAAGGGAGGAAAGAGATGATCAAAAACCCATTTTTGTTTGGTTTTTGAAGGCGAGGTTCTTTCCTCATGTGGCTGTAACAGTTGTTGCAGAGCACACTGCAGTCTGCTGGCTTTTTCAGTCAGTTATACACTGGCGGTGCAGTCCGACAGGAGGGCTCTCGCCTCCTTCATGGGGTATAACAAGTTCCTATTAAGACTTTTTTATTTGAACCCTGAAGCAGTTAAAGCAGTAGGGTGTCAGGAGGAGAATCCGCAGCAAGGAGGACAGCCCATGTGTGTTGGTTAGGAAGGGGCTGCACTGGTGTGGGAAAAAAAAAAAAGCTGTGAGGTCTAAGATGTTGTTTCAGGTGCAGTGAAATAGCAGTGACCCGTCCCCCCCCCCTCCCCGTGCATGCTGCCTTCTCTGGTCTGCAGAGTGGCTGGTCACAGGATCTTTTCAGCATCTGGGTTTTGTCTGGTGTAACTGTTTTCTGCTTCGCTCGGTCTGGCTTCCCTGGCACAGCGTTAACGTCACATCAGTGTCCAGTGTCACCATGGAAATCAACTGCTGGAGGGAACTGATGGCAATCACAGTGAATAATGCTGCCTTTTGCTTTGTGGCTTTTTGTGTGTTTGTTTTTTTTTTTTTTCCCCCCACTTTGCGCATGGGTTCTCGTCTCTGCCTGTGAGCTATTTAATTGCAAATCTACAGCTGTACTAATTTTTCCTGCTTTCCAGGTAAAGCAGCTCTGTGGAGCGTTGGTGCCCTGCAAGATGTCATTCTTCTGTCGAGGGACCTGCTGAAGCCATAACTGTGAAAGGGGAGGCTTTCATCTCTGCGGCGTTACAACCAAACCAAGCCTCATCTCCTCGAGGTGCTGTTTGTACAGCAGGCTATGGATCTTCTCACCAAAACGTCACCATTCGGTTCCCTGGTTTCCAAACTGTTGTATTGGAATGACCAGAGTTCCTCTTTGCAAACTCAGTGCTCTCTTGCTTTAGGAGGGCTGCGGTGTCACTGAAGCATGAAAAGAAGCAGCCCTATGTACTGACTTGCAGCTCATTATGGTCTAAATAAGTTTTGAAGAAGGAAGAAGAAAAGGAAGATTGAACCAAGATGCCCCAAGGACTTACTTTCTAAAATCCTAATTCAATACTTCAGTCACTGTTAAACTTTGGTCATTGTTAAACAGATCGTGTGTTTAAAGAAAAAATGAAGGTGTATTATTTGGGACTTACAGAGGTGACTTATGGCGTTAGGTGGTACAAATGTAAGCCATGCTGAAATGCCACACTGTAGGGTTTAGTGTAGGATTTTGGGGGGTAGGGAGTGAGAGATTGAGTCATGTAGAAAATTTTCTTGACTTGCTACTGATTTATTTTTTTTTTTTTTAAACAACAATTGCACTAAGCTTTCGTGATGACATTCTCATTGTCCCAAGGAGCTCTGATCAGACCAACTTGAATGAGACCACAGGGAAATAGGAAGAATCATGTGTGCCCTAAACTACAACAATCTTGGATTAAAGAAGATATATTTTTGTAATTTTCTGCCCTTCCGCAGGGAGTAAAAACAGTGTTTTGTACTGTCCTGTGCTTACTGTAACTCGTCTACAATTCATCTACATTACCTTTTTTCTAAGCAAAATAAGTCCTCATGTGGAATGATTAGATTGCAGAAGGAACACTTCTTATTTTTCATGGAAGCTTCGTGTAAGTGATCTTAATCTGTATCAAACTGGAAGTTTTTCCCTAGCACCTGCTTGACAAATCCCATTTAACTCAAGGATGCGTTTTTAACCATTGCTCCCTGCTGTGCTTTGTGCTGCAGAGGTCAGAGCTGTGGGATGACACTATGAGAATTAGATTACTGCATCTGGATGGATTGGGTTTAGAAGACCGCAAGCATGTACACTTTCCAGGCCATCATTAGAAAGGGCAAACCTAACTGGTTTAGTTTCTTTACTTTGTGGTTTTCCTTTAAAGTAACCACAGATGCAGTTCAGACTTCTCTTTGACGTGTTTATTCTCTGTTTACTGCACCCCTTAACACCTTTTATTTTGGGGTTTTAAAGCTGGCTGGAACCTCGCTTTTCTTGGGGAGTGCATGTTTTCCAATTTTTCAGGATTATCCTACTGTTTGCTTGACTGTCTACTAGCCTCCTGTAGTTACAACCCCTCAAGGAGACTGCAGAGTATCTGGCAAAGCACCATCCTTGCAGCAAGCTGCCAGTTTTGGTTTGTTTTTTTTGTTTGGTTGGTTTTGTGTTTTTTTNTTTTGTTTTTTTTTTTTTTTTTTTTTTTTTCTTTTTAAGACCGATTGGGATTTGGGGCTTGCTGAGCTGCTTTGTCATGATACCACAACCCACGGCAGTTCTGCGCGGTTCCCTCGGGCCCTGCAGCCAGTAAAAGGAGGTGAAGGGGAATTTTATTTTATTCTATTTTTTTTCCTTTCCAGCAGCATTGTGCTTTCATCAAAGAAGCTCCCCTAACACAGCTCTCTTTCCCTAGCCGTGACTCAGCAAAAGCTTTGCAAACGGGCCGCTCAGCCTGGATGGAAAAATCCCACAGCAGACTGTTGTGTTAATATTAGTCATCGAGGCAATATAAAAATGCTATGTTATTTTCATTCATGGAATGAATTTGAGTCATTCCGTATTACCGTTACAAAGCAATATTTAACGTGTCGGCTGCGAGGTGAGGATGGAGCCGAGCAGGTTGTGTTCCTGGTAGGAATCGCAGGGACCAGTAAGCTGAACGATTCTGTGGATTGAGGGAAGATCTGGGGCTCTTTCCTTGCCTAGGTAAAACAAGTTTCAGACTTAGGCTGGATGATTCTGAAGAAAATACTGTGTCTTTTCAGGATTAAAGTACTTTGAAGACTGGGAATTGAACTTCTTAGGCAGACCAAGTCCTTTTGAAGTCAGAAAAGTGGCAATGCTGAGGAGAGAGAGAGAGAGAGGTTAAAAGCTTCTGTTCGCATTTGCGGAAGGAGGCGATGGAGTGAGGTGGCTGCCCGGGCTGAGCAGACGCCATGGCAACATGTTCATGTCCACTCTTCTGCCAAACTCATTAAACTGAGCATCGGGCACGCTGGAAGAGTGGCGGAGGGGGAATAAAGCCTTCTCTGTGCACAAAAGAAAGGAGAGACCAAGTTATGTAGGAGAGAGATGAGAGGCAAAGGTGCATAAAGGGCACTTCTCCTTTCCAAGGGTGAGTCAGTTCTTGAAATGGGGAGCTCCTCCACCAACTTCAGGTCACTTGCTGAGTTGGGCTGGCAAAGGCCAGCCGCTTTCCTTGCTTGTGGCTAAAAGTTCCCACTGTTTCCATAATGTGGCCAAATGTTAATGGTAGACAGGGGCCAGGTATTTACGATGTTGAGGATGGAGGTGCCCAGCTGCTGATGGGATGCTCTGGCTCCTTGGGGAAGGTCCCAAACAGTGTGCCGTAAGCTAAAAAGTGTTTATGGGGAAGCAGCAGCTGCTTGGTGGAAATAAAAGGCCAACCTCACCAGTTGCTCGTGGTCATGAAAATAATCTGAATGCTTTGTTTGATACTCAGTTGCTATTGCAAATGTGAGGCAATGTTTACCTCTACAAAAGTTGCTGTATGTGATTTAAAGTGTCTGGTTAAATATTCTATAGCTATATTTAGTTAAGATTTTAAGAGCACTTGACGTGACTCATCTAATAGTATATATATGAATATTTTTTTAATGGTAGGAATTAGTTTAAAATACAGTTTTAATAATTTGGACTGTTTGGTTCAGGTAGTTCTAGGAGTTCATTGGAGAAGAAATAGCCATTAACCACTACATGAATGTTTTACCTTAATGTTCTGTGTATCTTACACTGCAGATTTACTCGCGTTGTGACTGTAACATGTCTTAGTATCTGCTGCTATTTTGTGTTGCATAGTCAAACTTGCTTTGTTCAAGAGCATCTTTAAACTGTATTTTTTTTTGTTGCAGAAAATGAAAAGAGAAATGTTATTACAGATGTCTGCCTGTAGCTCGCCCACTGCTTACAAAATCCACCGACTAGTAGGCAAACAGAGCAAGCAAATTTAGAGGCTTTCCTATTTGTGTATGCTGTGCTGCGGAGGAAAAACCCTGCACAGAATTGCAGCTTCTTTACTCCAACCACAGCCCTGTCGCTGGAGGTTACATTTGAGAAGCCGCAGGTTGGTGTGCCGTGCTTGCCTGCAGAATTAAGTCAGAAGTACACAGATAGCTTTGTATTTGGGTTTCGGGGTGGGATTTTTTGGCCTTTTACCCCGGAAGATGTGGAAATGACTGCAAATGCTAGTTTAGTACACTAACTTGTGCTATCCTAATGCTTATCTTAAGCCCAAACTGACTTGTAGAACTCTACAAGCACTAATGAAGCTGGAACACACAAGCACTAACGCATCTGAACGTTTTGTTCGCAACTGTTCCCTCTAATTCACTGTACGTGGCATAATCTCTGCAGGGTGATGGGCTATGGTTTTCATTAGGGTTTTTTTCTTCTATTAGGTGAGTTTCTGCTGCTGCAGTTTTTGTGTGAGGAATTATCAGGACCATGTGTTTTGTTTTCTGCAATTGCTTGAACTTTGTTTAAAAATGTTTGAGAGAATTTGTCATTGTGACCAAAGCTTCTTTTGAAGAAAAAATCAGGAAGGCTAGTTTGAATGGACTCCTGATGTTTCAGCAGAAACTGCCATCATTAAACATGTTCTTGAAATCCCCTTTGTCTAGTGTGTTATGTTTAGGGATTGAATGGGACAGGGGCTGTTTCTTGTTGAAGTTTGGTGAATCCGGGAGCCTTGCATGATCCCTGCAGTGCAAATCTTCTAGTCCTGTGACCTTGAACCAGAGCGTGACAAGGGGAGAAACTGGTTTTAGCAGCGTGGAAGAGGAGTATGTTCAGTCACACGAGGTGCCCATCAAGAAGGTAGGCTTATGCCTGGATTCAGAAGGTAAAATACTCTGCAATAGGGAAGCTATTTCAGTAGCTTCAACAACCACCATGTTTGGTACCTTGGAGCCTGCAAGCTGCAGACCTGTTGTCCCAGACTCCGAGCCCAGTTGAGGGAACCAAGCCACATCCCCTCCCTGGGCTGGCCAAGGCCACACCACAGCCGTTAAACAGACTTCCTTCCACTTCAGTCTTGCTTGACCAATTTCCCTGTCTCTGAAGCAATTTTGCCTTGTGGCTTTTAGGGCATGGTGAGGTGAAGTGCTAGAGATAAGGAATAGGGCAATCGGGGGCTCACTTGTTTATTTTGTGCACACTTCAGTAGACTGTTTCCCTCTTGCACTATTTTTACATGGATTGCAGGCGCTCCTAGGCCCTGGAGCAGCTATAGGACAGACTGATGTAGTACACGAATCAGCTCTGCTTCTCTCTTCTCCCACATGATTGCTCGTGCCTTGATGTCTTCATCTCTTCAGTAAAAGTCTAAGGGTAATTCAGTCTTGCAGACAAAAGGCAGCTGCTGTCCAGCCAGTGCCTTTTAAATTATGTCCTGTCAGTAAAGTAAAACTCAATTTAATTCAAAATACTTATCGAAGTGGTATCAGGCCATTGTTGTGCAGCAAAGCTGGTTTGTGTAGGAAGTTCAAGACCCATCAAGGTGAGCCCCAACCTAACACTGAGCTGTGGCTAAACAGGACAGCCCCCCCCCCTTAGCATAGGCTGCAAGAAGTGAAGAAGCCGTGTAATGGCTGCCCTCTCTGGGTGTACTTTTGTTTGTGATGAGATCTCAAGTGGAAGATGAGCAAATGACCAAAAATCTGGTGTAAATTATTAGCCAATTAAGAGCTGAAAAGCTAGAGCTTGATGGAGATGATTGCAGATGGGGCTTTGGGCAGAAAGGGCAAAGCTCAGTTTAACCCTTTTTGAATTTTGATAGCGGAAGCCTGAAGCTGCAACTAAGTTCTTGCACAACGGAGATTTTCACAGGCAAGTCTTCATATATATATTATTTTTTAAATTTATCCTATTAAAGGGTTATTTCTCCAGTATCTAGAAGAGTTCTGCATGGGCCAGAGTATAACACGACTTCCTCTCTTTTCTGTACGTGACTCTTGCCAACTTCATACAAGCTGCTGCTCTTATTAGCAAATCTGTGCGCAAGTGTGAGGTTAAATGAACAGAGCCAAGACATTTATAACCCTGGAAAAGGGAGGGGGTGTCTTTCTTGTGTCTCTTGGCGTCAGTGATCTTTGGATGCCTTGATACTGATAACCGCAAAACTGTCAGCAGTGTTTGGCAAGTGCTATCAGAGAGATGTTAGCTTAACCTAGATGATTTGAATTATGCCTGACAACGAGCTCTATTAAGAGTATGAACAGGAATAGCTCTTAATTGCGGAAGACCAAGTAGTTTTTAATTAGGTTGTACAAAAACATCACTGAAGGTAGTTCATTTTTCCTATCAGGTGGCAATTACCAATTTGTATGTGACCAGAAACTCTTCTAGCTTCTTCTGGTTTCTAACAGACATCTACTCCTCAGAGCTCAGCCAACTAAGCTCCCAGTTGGCTTGCTTCTCTAGTGACCGCTTGCGCATGGCATGTTAAATGAGCTGAATATAATTCAAAACAGCACTTCTGTCTCATGCAAAACAACTCTTCAGTTCAAGAAAGCCGTATGGAAGGGGTGGCCATTGCTTGTAAAGCTAAGAAGAAGAGGGTCTTAAAAAAAAAATCTAGATGCAGTTCTTGTTGGCTTATGAGGTATAAAGCTGGTTTCTAGGCTTTTCGCTCCCCTCCTGCTGGCTTCTCATAAACCATCTTGGTGAATTGCTTCCCTCCGTGTTGGGGGACTCCTGGCTCCAAGGGAAGAACCTGCTTAGACTGCAGGTGGACAAAGCAGGGGGAGGCAGATTCTGAGGGGCTTGAAGAGCTTCTTTGCAGCTTCAACCAGCACATTCAATCTCTAGTTTGGAAGAGATTACAATCTTAAATGCCAGCCTTCAAAGGCTGCCAGCCCTGGCTTGAGGATACACTCCTGGTTGTTGCCTGTCACTGCCCACTCCATGATGGAGGGAACCCAGTGATCCGCACGTGAAGCGAGGACAAGGGCTTCCTGGGCAGGGTTTCAGCTTTGTAGTGCGCACATGGGGGACTATTGGTTTGAAAGATGAGAGGGGATAAAGATTAGATGACCTGCTGCACCATTTCAGCCAGCTCGATTTATTTTAAGGCTTGTCTATGAAGGGTAACACATATCATCTACTTAAAGCTCTTCCTGATTCCTCTGGGCTTCTTCCACTGGCCTTTTAGAGATAATTTAATCTAATGGCCATGTTGTTATTCTGGCCTAGCGACAGTTTAGCAACAGATACCTGCTCAGGATTTTTACCAATTCCAAAAGCCGAATGAGCCAGTTTGTCCATCTTCTCTGCGTTAGGCAGCACAGAGCATCCTTGGGGACTCCTCCGCCAAGTCTGAAAGCCGGTGAAATAACTGTGGCAGCACTCCCACTTACACACAGGCGGGAGAGCAACTCACTCTGGGCTATAGGATCACAGAAGCCAAACTCTCTCCTCCAGACTTGCTGGCCCAGCTCACAGTAAATCTCAGCTGGGAGTTTCAGGGGTGCGTTTCTCGCCAGGTAACAAGTATTTTTTGCTGCCCTGAGTCTGTTAGAGGAGATACGAGGGGGCCTGGCTGGATGTGGCTGGTCCTCATCAGCTCTGATGCCAGCCCAGAATAATCACGGTGCTGCTGCTGAGCAAAAATAAATAAAATGCTTCAAATCATCATCGGTTCCTTGAGGCATCTCTTCTAAAACCTTTGCCTCCCCCCATCAGGTGTTCCCCCCCAGCCATGAGTTTCCAGACTGCCTCTGCCCTGATACGAACATATTTACCTGAAGAGAAGCTCTTCTCTACAGACACTTTTCTCTTCTCCTGCCCTCAATTCACAAAGGTTTAAGCTCAGGTCAAGAACATTTGACATTTCCCCACTTCATTTCTGCCTGGCTGTCAGCAGAGTTGTCTCAGCGGCGCCTTTTGGACAGTGTCTGAAATTACCCAGCTCTCGCCCTCTCCTCGCATAAGGATCCCTACGGCACAGATCCTGGTGGCATCAAGATGTTCCTCAGGTAAACAGAAAAAACAGTCTATTTAGGCAATTTCTCCTGTTTCCTTTCCTTGATCTGATAAGGCTTTTTGTTGAGTCAGACCAATTCCTCTTGTTGATGGTGAAGCAGTGCTATCAGAGATCAGAACTGAACGCCACCCAGCTTCCTCCGATATTTCTGCCACCACCTTCCCAGTTACCTCACTCCCATCCCCAATCATTGTGGTTTACCACAGATTAGCAATTCCCTTGTAGATAAAGCTATGGCAGAGGAGAAATAAGGCTGTTTCTTTTGGAGAAACGAGGCAAAACATTGCTGCAATGACCTGCTGACAAGGATGGGTCTTGCTAGAAAAGCAGACATTGGCCAGAGGACCTTCAGGACCCACTATTTCCAAAGGCTGACTCAACAACACAAACCCAGCAGCTCATAAAAGCCACATGCCCAGCCTGTACAGCAGCAATGAATATCCATCCTCTGGCAGGGGTCAACCATTTGATGCTCCAGCTCTAACCCTGTCCCTAAACCCACCACAGGCTTGGCTACGGCCGGTGGGGGAGGCAGGGGCTGTGCTACACCGTAAATGAGAACACTCAGAGGTGACATTCGCCACGGTCTGTGCACCCCAATGAGCGTGGCCCCAAGTCACCACGCGCTTCTCCTCTTGTGTGGCCGTGGGCCATCCTTTGGCCAGTACCATTTGGGAACACGCAAACTTCAATGTGACTTAATTCAAAGTTCCAGTCTGAGCTCCTGTAGTTAAGACTCGGGTCTATTTAAACGGTGTTAGCATTCCTGAAGCTCACTAAGCTTAAATAAAACAATAGTACCACTCAGGGTACGTGCAGGCAGGATGAGGTTTCTGCTGAAGAGCTGCTATTTAATGAGCTGTTCAAACGAACAACTTGCTCTTGTCCCTCTGCGTATATGTAATATTTTAAAAAAATCACATATTTGCAGCACGTTGTTTGCTACTGTTCAAGGAAACAAATGATTTGCTTTTAACATAATCACTATCAGAAGTAAGTTATTCAGTGTTTGCTGCTTGGAAGTTAAAAAGGGAATCTAAATTTCTTTTTAGTTTCTTCCTCTTTTTTTATAATAGATATACAAGCTGCAGGGCACACTTTTATGCTCCTGTAGCCAAGATTTTGTAGAATTGACTAATAATCTATTTTGCATATTTATAAACACTTTATTATTTATTAATGGAGCATTTCAGGAGTAAATTTATAATCCTGCCACGTGATCTCAGCCTTTCAGAGAAAAATGGTTGCTCGTGTCAAAGAGTTGGAAATTAGAGCTGGCGTAACAAAGAAATGAGGGAGAATATCTCATTAGTGTTAAAGCAAACAGGCAAAAGCCTTTTGCAAGAATGAATACGCGCACGCAAGATGGCTCAAAAAACCTCATTAGATGTCAAATACAGAATACGGCACTCAAGATGTATCAATTCCCTGCTCTGCTTGGTATGAGCCCACAAGAACATCCCGCAGCCCTACAGCATATAAGAGCACTGGTCCAACACACCCTGTGCCCACTCTCCCAGCTGCCATTACTGCCCTCAGCCACTCCATCTCCAGCTTTTTTTAAGCTTCAGGAGCTCTGAAGAAAGTGCTGATGCCTTCCTTGGTAGATTCAGGCCTAAAGACCAGATACAAGCTTCCCATCGCCTCCCCACATCCCACCCCACTAATGGTGGAAGTCAGAGACCGCTCACCCGTTGTCAGTATCAAAGTTGGATTTTTCCACCCAGAGCATTACCAAACCACACAGAGACAGGAGCAAATAAGCACATGTTCATAGGTGGTTTCTGATACCACCATTGTTTCACTTAAAGATAAAACCAAAACACCTTGTAGGTGCTCAGAGAAAAACCTCTGAGCTCCTTTTTCTACCTTACCTGTCTATAATAAGCCCCTGGAGATCCATCCTTGTTGGGAGTGCCAAGCTCCTCTGGTGTCCACAAGCTCTTTGCTAATGAACCATCTTCCAACCCACCTTGTACCACTTGCAGTAGTTACTCAATTTGTGCCCTTTATAATTTTCTGGTCTTGACCACCCCCACGTCTCATCAAGTGACCCAACGCCTGCCAGCTGCCTTCCTTGCTAAAGATACTCCTCCCACCCCAGTCCTCATCTGCCAGACCCAGGTGGAGGAGGAAGCCCAATGAAGAAGGCACAGGGCTACAGATCCAAACCAGAGTTAGCAGCTTGCATAGAGACACAGTTGTGGGCTGAAGGTTTCTGAGTTATGCAGATTCTCCAGATCACAGCCCAAGGATGCTGAGGCTGTCCCTGTGCTTCCACCGTGGCCATTCTCCTGGGGCACTGGTGGAACGTGCCATTTTTAGAAGCCGTGTGTCCAGAACTTCACAATGCGAGGCAAAACCCTCCGACAGCTTCAGTGGTGTTGCGTGCATTTCCTAGCCCGAAAAGATGCTTTCTCCTGGCTGCTTCCAGCCATGAAATGAATGGCGCTTGGTACCCGGTGCCAGGGCAGTGTTATTCAGCTGTTTAACTGTGTGGCTGGGCTTGGCATCGCTACCCGCTGCACGGCCGGCTGGCTTTCTGCGAGGCTGAAGCTTGCAGCTCGTGCCAACCCGTGCAGCCCGAACCATGGGAAAGACCTCACAGAGCTCCATCTCTTAACCAGGTGCTCCACAGGTCGGACAGGACACAACCATCCTGCACAGAGCGCTGCAAAACCTAAAGCTCCAAGAAAACTCAGGTCAAAAAGCCCAGGAACCGCATCCGTCTCTTTTCGATCCAGAGCTGGCAAGCAGGGAGTGTGTAGCGAGGTCTCTCCTGGTAAGGATGAGGTGATTAATGAGTCTGGCTCATAAAAGCTTGGACAGAGAACTGAGGAGACCTGCCGGGCTCTTCAGCAGCAGAAGAAGCAGCCGGGTGCAAGGTGGGTCTCCTCCCTCCCGGCACGGAGAGCTGCCGTGCGATTTGCCCCGCACCGGAGGCATCAAGGGGCTGCCGCTGTCACAGGGCAAAAGCCTCCAGAAGGTGACGTTTTCTGCACGCATTTCATTTCATTTTTTCCTGAAAGGAAAGGGGAGCGTTTGGAGTTTTCTTTGATTTGAATTTCAGAGGAAGCGGAGCAAACGGGTTGCGCCTCGCCTCCTGACAGGGAGCAGGTGGGGAAGAACAGAAGTAGGGGAGAGAAGGTGAATGGAGCCGCTGTTTGGCAGCGTCCCCAAGTGTAGCAGCACGTCATTTGTGCCATTTAATTGTTCCCTGCAACTTGAATAATGTGGAAGGCATTAGTAATAATAGCAGCTTCATTATGTTCCTGTTTTGATGTGCTGCCTTAAAAGCTGAAATCTGAGGAAGGACATTAGGAACCCAGCATTTTAGGCCTCCTTTGGCATTTTGTTTTTTGACAGAACCTGAAAATACTTCAATGAAGCCTATTAAGGCCTAATAGAAATGTGTGCAAACAAAGGAAACCTGCATGCAGAATACAAATAATGAGTTTTCAGCAGGTGGGGTGTTAGGCAGCGGTTGCGGCGCTGCAGCGCCGGGCTCTTGCACCCCACGTCTTTCACCCTCCCAAAAATGCATGAGCTGCTGGGTCGGAAACCAAAAGCCCTTGTTAGATTCATCACAGAGCAAAAGACGAGCTGTTGGCTTAGAAGCCTCGTTGGGATGGAGGTGGGAAGATGCAGGGGACACTGCATGGCTTGAAGAGCTGGGGGAAGAAGGAAGAATCTCTTCCTGCTGCCTTGGCCATTGTGGAAGTCAGCTCAGCCCCTGCCGCTACACGTTTAACATGGCCAATACATTAAATCATCTCACTCAATGGAGCCATCTATCTCTTCATCACGTCCCGCTGGCCGGCTCTCGTCAGTGGGGTGTTTGGAAATGCGGTGTGGCACTTCCGAGAGCCCCGGGGGGTTTCCCAGCTTGGTGTCCTTCAGCCTGCATTGGGCTTTGGTGAAGCGCGTACTGACCAGGAGTGAAAGGAGGAGGAAGGGTTCCTGCCAAAAATAACAGCCTGTCCAGCTGCGGTGCTGCCGCGAGAACGGGGAGGAAGAGGTGGATTTCGTGTGCTGCCAGTTCCCAGCCGACAAGCCCTTAACTCATTCTCAGTACATGGACACGTTGTTTTGCTGTTTTGACTTTTGCCCTCCCGGCAATAAAAAGGCAGAAGGATGGATCCCGCTCCCGCCACCACCATCATAAATGTGGAGTTATTCCACTGCTTGCAAGAATATCGGTGCCTCACGTTTACAAGACAGATTGATTTTGTTTTCACCTCAGTGGACAGAAGGGAGACAGATGCTAAAGAGAGGTTTTCGTGGCACTGGGGATGGTGGAATGGTGGTTGCCCGAAAGATATTCACGTGAGATGCTGGGGTTTGTCACAGCTCAGCCTCCTTTTCTTCCCGAGGAGGTCTGCAGCCTGCAGTGTTTACACTGTCAGAGGGTGTTTGCCCTCACTGCTGCGATGAGTTTTCCTGACACTTTCTGGGAAGCACGGCCTCACTGAGAAAGAAGAACTCAACGCAGCAGCAGCCCGGAGCACTAGGAGGTGAGAAAATCCTCTTGCACGTAAGACAAGAGGCTAAGCTGAGATTTCACAGTTTGCTGAGACACGGTCTTTGGTATGACCTACATTCGTACATGATATATGGGACTGAACGTAAACAAGACATGATGGAAGAGCTGGGAAGGGCAGAAGTAGTGTGTGGCTCCCGGGGAGGCTCCAGAGGCTCCGCTGGTTGGAGTCGGACCCTTGGTGCTGGGATCAGCGATGCACTGGGTGTGCTGGTCCTCAATCAAACTGAGGTGCCTGACCTGTTCCCTGTCAGCTGATAACAAGACGAAATCAGTGACAAATACAGCGTGCTCTGGGCAGCTGCAGAAAGCCGTTGCTGAGAAAGAAGAACAGAAGAGGAGCATCAATGGCGATTTGTCCAACACACCTGAGGCTTGAAATAAATAGTTCAGGAGAGAGTTGGGGCTGTTTGCCTTCCCCCAGCACTTCAAGCCATGCTGTGTCCCTGATGCCAGCCTGTCCTAGGTTTGGATACATGCCTTGGGTGGACGTCATTCTCCTTTCAGATGTCACTATGTCACTCAAAAGCTACCAAGCACAACTAGGTGACCTGGGTGGCTGCTGTTAGCTATTACATGCCTTCTCCAGGGTATGTGGGCACCAGGAATGATGGCATTCTATATGGAACGATGGCATTTCTATACCTTGTCCCCAGAGCATACAAGGATGTCTCCTTTTCTCTTTTCCTCCTCTTCTCACCCCATTCCTCTTCCTTCAGATGATTTTATCTCTTCCTTCTTGTTTCTCTTGTGGAAGGGGTTACTTATCAATAGTCTAGCACCATTTTCAACATCCTCCCAAAGCTGGGGAATGTAGCAGGCCTGAGGGCTTTTCCTTTTTCCCTCTGCAGAAAATCCAGCCAGTATTACTCATATTTTCTCAAGACTAAAGATATTCTATATGTTGAAGTGACATGATGGATGGAGTGAAGATGAGGTCTGAAAGGATCAGTGAAGGTGGCACTTTGGTAAAAGATGGATGAAGCATACGACGAATTCCCTTATTCACAAAAAGCATCTGCCTTTATTTTTTTTTTTTTCCTCTCCCATGTGAGGGAAGAAGAAACCTGGAGGGAAAACTTGCCTCCAGAGAAGCCAACAGCAGGAGTGCCACCGATGGCAGCCAAACCAGGACATCGCCGCTGGAGCTGCCACAGCTGCAATGTCCCCATGCCTCTGCCAGGGGCTACCATGTGGTGGATGCACCTTCGTTTGCTTCTACCAGCCCCATTCAACGTACTAGAAAGACACCAGGAATGGTAAAATTCCTTTTGTCATCCGTCCTTCTCCTGTAAGGCAAAAATACACCTAGTGCTGCGCGAGTAGATACTTGTACAGAGAGACCCGGGTTTGCTGTTGGCTTGGGCAGGGCATCATCGCAGCCATGTGTGCAGGACATGGCTGGTCTAGGCAGCATCTGCTTGTGCACAGTCACAACTTCCCTCCTTGGACACCCAGGCCAAACAGGGCATTCATGTGTGTGTGTTCCAGATTCAACCCGAAGCTAGAAAACATCAACACTAGCAAAAGGGACGTATTTGGAGTTGTGAATGTAGGTCATGCTGAAGATCAGTGACCTACATTTCCCAGGTTTGAAATTGCAGAATAAAGTAACAGTCGTCGGAGCCCTGGAACCGTCCTGCTGCTTTGCCTAGAGATGGGGGGAACCAGCCTCGAAGGTCCAGAATAGCGGGGGAAGATGGCCTATTTTAGGGAAAATTGAGATGCACTAGACTGGCTTGGAAATACAGTTTGTAAGCCAATGTTGTGCTGGCACTGAAAGGGCTGTGAGCACCCTGGAGTGCTGTCATGTAAGGAACCAAGGATGCCTGGGGTGCCAGCGGGAGATGTTCACCTCACCCTTCCAGCAGCAATATTATGGAAAAAGTTAAATGGCTTGCCCTAGGTCAAGCATGCTGTTTTTTAGCAGAGCAAAGAAGTGAACCAGGATCTCTCTCTAGGGAGCACGAAATGGTGAGTCCTGCTCCCCTCTTTGACTCACACCTCCGTTTCCCTTCCACCTATTGCCTCCAGACCCATGTTCTGCAGTACTGCTTCTCTGGCCCCTCCTCAAACTCTCAAGCACCCAAAAGCCAAAGCACTGACTTGAAAGGATTTGAGAAGATCCAAAATTAAGCTTATTTACTCATTCATTGATACTTTATTGTGTTTTATGTAAGGTTGTCTCCTAATTCATTTGAGTGTCTCAGTAGATACCCGTTTGCAGCTTATCTACACACCCTGCCATCTGCAAGGTCTTCTAGTTAGGGTTTTGAAAATGAAAACTGAGGGGGGGCTTAATTCAGGAGCTGGAGCTGCAGAAAATCCCCCCACCCTTTGAAGCAATATGAGGCTCAGAGGAGGATCACGGACTCCTGCAGAGGCACGCTCAGGCCATCAGTGCGGCGCACTCACGTGTCGCACGAGAGCCGGAGCTGCCGTGCCCACGCCAAACGCATCCTCCTGGGTGCGTGTTTGATGTCGGAGAGACAGAGCACGCTGGATTTCAGGCCGCATGGAGGTCAAGAGCCAGGGCACAAAGAGTTTCTTGGCAGGTTTGGGCAATTAGCAGCCCTTTTTTGAGTCGCTGGCCGCCTGCGTGCTGCTGCCTCTGTGCAACCTTTGTAATCTCATCGGCCTTTTTAGCATTTGCAGTTGCCAAAGCCTTAGTGGGGGATCAAGAGTTAGATACCCTGTTCACCTGTCGTGACGTTAACTGAAGAATTGTTAGTATAATAAACATTTTGCCTTGTTTTTTTTTAAGCCTCGGGGTAGAACATTTTGTGGGATTTGACTGCAAATCTGGACCCTGTGGCTTTTGTCAAAATACTAAATACTGAACTCTCCGCTTGCCTCCCTTCTGACATCATTAATGATAATAATCATCCCCCCACAGCTGCCAATCCTCTTTGCAAAACGCTTTGCCGAGTGCCGGTCTGAGGCTCCTCTGCCCTGCACATTCTGCAGTCATTTATATCCATTCGATACGACGGTGGAAACGACCTGGTGGGACTTTTAATTGCTGTAAGTGACCACGGAAGATGGAGGCCAGCGGAGACGGGCACACGCTGCTCAGGGGTGGCTTAGACAGCTATTGAGGTTGGGTCGGTTTGGAGCTGGGGCGTAGCTGCGGTCCTTTAGCGTGGGTATGGTTGTGTCCAGCTCCAAAGGGGATCTCACGCGAGAAAAATCATGGCAGAAGGCACTTGCCAGAGCAAGGATCTCTCCTTAATCCTGTCTCAAAGATTCAGACATACCAACTTGCTTTTATTTTTAACATGGGCAAAATCTAGCCCGTTTGCGATGTTAAAAACACACCCGGGCAAACAGATGATTAGCCTGACCCCCTGCCTGGGATACCAATTTATTTTTTACATCTATCTTCTCTTGATGTGCAGGTGTTAAGTCTCAGCTCATTTCATGTTCCTCTTTAAAATCATCTCTGAAGTGATGGGTCCCCTCAGACTAATACTAAAGTCGTGATTGTGGTGTCTCTGGGACAACCTTTGCGTTGGGCACAGATTCATCAAGCACCGGTTATGGTGCAAATTCAACCTCACGAGAGAATGGCAAGACCTCGAATGCTCCCTTGTATAACAGTAACAGTAAGCTTTTATTTAATGTTCTCCAGCAGTCTATCTCCAAGAGCTCTAACGAGGTGGGCTACTGTTTCTCTCCTCCTTTAGAAAACGAAGAGCTGCAGCAGAGATACTAAATTATCTCCTCAAGTTCACATATTTTACGGCCTGCCTAGTACCACCGGGAAAAAAAATTCCCATTAAATATACTTCTGATGAGATTTTCAATTCGGTGTGCTTGAAGTTTTCCGTGGGCACCACATGATTTTTACAGCTGTTCTTGACTGAGACAAAACCAAGTCACGTCAAGATGACCCACCCTGCAGATTTCAGGCCTGTTTATCAAACCCACCAGGTGTCCCGTGGACCCCGCAGCCCCACGGTGAAGTGCTGCGGCGGCAGAGAGGCACCAGGACACGATACGTCCACACTGTGATGGCAGTGGGGCACGTCAGCAACATGGGTGAGTGTCAGACAGGCCGAAAGCTTTTTTTGGTCTTTCTAAATCCTCGTGTGTGTGTGTGTGTGCCTTTGTGTAGCTTTCTCTTCTGTGAAAATCGTGGCTTTTATCTTCATTCCCCGATAGAACTAATGCTGAGACGCTGCAGTGGGAATGCTCTTCTGCCCGGTGGGTAGGGTGGGACTGAAGCTGGAGAGGGATGGAGCACGCTGATTTTCCTGCTGAAAGGTCCCCTCTCTCCCGCAACAAGTCTGTGCTCGTAAAAAGCAGTGAAGTTGTGTCCTGCCTCAAAGTTTTGACCTGTCCACATGCTCAGCTTTATGGTAACTATTGAGGTGTCCAAAAGGAAACAGCTTTTCCTTGTGGTCTGTAGAAGACTGCTAGTCCGGGTCCTTCGGCATAGCCTTTCCCCATTTCTCCCTCCTGCGTTATTACAGCCCTGAGACGAGCCCACTGCAAGACTTCATTTTTTTTTTTCTTTTTTATTTATTTTATTTTATTTTATGAAATGCCTTGCAGTCCATTTACCAGCACATTGTAAAATCTTATCATAAATAATTAAAACAACAGCTGTCAAAATAAATGCCTGAGGTCTGTTTTGGCAATGCTATGAAATATTATCCTACCAGGTTGGGGGGGAGATTGTTTTTTTGTCGCTGTTACACGCTGGCAAGCCAGGAGCCTGGCAGTGCCCTGTAATCAGCAATGAGTTTCCCAGTCATTAGTTCAAATTAGAGCAGCTCTGATGACAAGTCGAACACCAGCTCCAGCTTCTAATGGCTGAGGAAGGTGCAGGCTGACCCTTCTCACCAGCAGAGTGGAATGGTTTATTTTGTCCTGGTTTCTGAAAAGAGGAACAGGCACAAAGCAGTTGTATAACGCTGTGTTCAGACGGGTTTGCGGCCGGCAGATCTGGGGTCAGCGGCAAGCACGTGGCTTTGGTTAGAGAAGCAAAAAATCTCAGCAAGAACCAGCAGAATCCTGGGCTCGGGGGAGGCTGCAACCTCCATGTGTTTTGGGGACCAAGGTCTCCCCAGTGCCCTCCCTTTGGGCTTTGCTTCAGACCCACCTTTTCTTCATCTTCCCACCCTCCAAAACAGAGCTAGGGAGACATTTTTGTTGGCAGTAAATACACATTGGGTTGGACAAATCCACCGCTGCAATGTCTGCAAGGCAGGCTTTGAAATGTGTGCAGCAAGCAAAGGGCTTAGAGACAGCAGCGCTGGAGGCCGTAGGAGTTTCCATGGGGGGCTTGCCTAAAACTGCTGGTGGGGGGGTCTGGCTCCCAAAGTCTCTGCTCCCAGCAGTACAGCAGCAAGACCAGGTTCTTAAGATCTCCTGGACCTCTGGTTTGTCTCCCAGTCGTCAGGCTCACCCCGAGGCGATTTTCCTACCTGATTTCTAACCGTGAAGGTCCTGACCCAAGAGCTGCAGCCATGGAAAAGATGAAAGTAAGTTAGGGCTGAGAGCGTGATGTGAGCTCCGGGTGAAAGCTGAGCTCTGCAGGGATGGGGAAGAGGAGTGCTGTGAGCTTGCACACCTTTTTTCTCACTGGTCAAATGATATGTGGGGTTTTTGAAGTCACGGCTCTTGAACTTGAGATTACTTGAGATGCTCAGCTTTCATTAATACAACAAAAGCTGTGAGTTTCTAGCCCTCGTGGTTACAGGGAAAACACTTGGAAAAAAGACCCTGAGAAACATAACAAAATTAAAAATAGATGGCATACAGAATGATTCCCACAGGTATTATTCTGAAATAATTCTGTGATTTGGGAGGAAGATTGAAGTCAGGGGTTACCAGCTCCAGAGCTGGTACTTCCTTCCCAGGAGAGAGAAGCATCCCGAAATGGCAGGAGCCTTTCATGGGTGCTTGCCCTCTCCTCCCACCCCTACTCTGGGTTGCGATGACCCAGCCGGGGTGGAGGTGAGTGTCCCCAAATCTGCCGCATGCCCAGGGCTGGCAGAGGCTGGGTTGTCTCTGCCACACGCCTTTGTCCGGTGGCTGCCACCTGGAGAAGATATTTTGGTGTAATAAATGGAGCAGACCAGAGGTCCAGGAGCCAGGAAACCTGGGGGTTTGTCTCTGGCTCTGCTACTGACTTGCTGTCTGATCTGCAGTGGGTCGCTTAGAACAAGCCGCCTTGACCCTGTAATGCCCAAAATGCCGTGTGCGAGCACTTGGCTAAATGGTTTGCAGAAACACAGGGCACCCGCCTTCGCTGAACAGCAAGCTATATTTTAAAGTGCCTGGCTTTAGCTACGGAGATGATGGTAAAACCCTTCATGCCTCTGTTTTCCTTATCTGTGGAGTGAGGATAATAGCACTGGCTCATCATTACAAATCGCGTTGAGCCCTTCGTTCGAGGCGGGAATGGATGTTTCTCGAAGAACCTCAGGCATTTGGAAGCGTAAGTCCCAGTGAAAAATCAGTTTGCAATTAGTTTTAGATGGTTTTTGAGATTATTTTCCCCTTGTATCTCCCTAGTGGAACTCAAGGTCTCATTTCTTGCACGTAGCTACTGCTTTTACTTTGGAGCACGAGCATTCGCTCGCAGAGGTTTTCCCCAGCTGCTGAGCAAGCCCTTCTCCAGGTCCTGGGGGCCTGGGGCTGGACCCACATCTCATGGCTCCTCATGCCCCATGTGAGCGACCTCTGGGCACCGCTGGCTGGCCGATAGATGCCGCTGGCTTCTCAGCCAGGAGCATCCCAAATCACTGCTGCTCTCGGATTTCTCTCCCTTCACGGATCTGGCTGAGCCCTTCGGGTGGCTTTTAAATGCCACCTCGCCTGGGACTTGTTAAAGTGCTTCATCAGTGCCCATCTTCCTCTGCAGGGATGACCTTTAACTCATCTCTGCTGTTGCTACCTGACTCGGATCACCTCAGAAGAAAGGTTGCCATGGCGATTTCATATTCAGCTCAGCCAAAAAAAAAAAATCCAGCTTCTGTATCTTATTAAATGCTCCCTTTTGAGGACCCTACATGTGGAGAGCCAAGGCCGGGGGTTGCCTGCGTTCACTGCGGCGAGGAGTTTGGACACCGGGAGTTTCCCCGCCAGCCAGTGTGGATGTTCCTCACCCCTTTGCCAAGCCCAAGGGGCTTTTTTGTAACATGTTAAGGTAAAAGCTGGGGGTGTGAAGCCATTAGTATTACTATGAAAACACTCCTCTGCAAAATGTCAATCCGCCTTTTCAAGGGTTTTTTTCACCGCTCTAATCTAAACTGCGCTGTCAAATGTCAGGAGCGGGTGTTTAATGAGGATCAGTTGGAAGCCCTAATTGGATGGGTATTCAATGGTCGTCTTTTTTTTTTCAGTTGTTGTTTTATCCTTGGGACTCTGTTTTCACAGAGATCCTCGTTAAATTTTAGAAGCTAATCTCTGTTTAAACTACAAGCTCAGGGAATTGTGGTCCTCGGGGGCTGCTTGGAGCCACGGCTGTTGTGGGCTTTCATTGAATTTACCTGGAAGGCAAAGAGAAAACCCATCCAGGATGCTTCAGCAGGAGCAACAAGGACCATTTTTGGGCACAGGCAGTTCTTTTCTTGCAAAAAGCTCAGTAGCGCGTAGTGAAAACTAAGGTCTACAGGCGCCAAGGTCATGGGAGTGATGGAGAAAGAGCCAGGGAGTGCTGGGGAGGTTGGCCCCCGTTCCCATCTCTGCTGAGGAATGTGAATACACGCAGGCACGAGGAAGGGGTCCAGCTCACAGACATGTCCTCTGCATTTATCTCCAGACAGACTGGGCATCCACAGCAGGAGGCAACAAAGCCCTGATCCCTTCCAAGGCCGTGAACTACCCCAGAGTCATATAACCCTTTAAAACAGCCAGAGACGATGCCCGCACGCCCTGCAGCAGCCTCTCCGGGTCTCATTACCTCCCTGCCACCATGTGCCAGTGTTTTCCTGCTGCGGCCTCCGTCAGAGGTGCTGCACAAAATGGTTTTAGGGCGTCTGTCGCCAAGCACCAAATGCATCGTGCTGTATCGTCTCGGAAATTACAGCTGAAACCCCTCTGAGCCATCCAAAAATCATCCCAGCCCAAATCCCAACGTCCTCCGCATCCCACCTCCTGGCGCGTGGTCCCGCTCCCCATCCTCTGGCACGCACCAGGTTTCTGGCGGCCAGATGTATCCGATGGGGAAACAGCCGCTCGGCAGATCCCCGTGGCGGCACGGGAGCCCCCTGCGCTTTATTGTCTTGTGCAGCATGTGCTTCCTACCAGGAAAACCTGTCCCAAAGGGTTTATTTCGCCATGTGAACTCAGTGTCCCGCATGCTTTTATACAAACAATCGTTCTTTTGATTTTTCTCCCCTTCCCCTACAAAACAATTTATAGCAGATGATTTTTAAAACATCCTGGTTTCCTATAGTTGTGCTTTTATTGCGTTTTTAATTAAAACCTCGGGAAGACCATAAAAGACACATCACAGATGCAAGTGTTTCCATACCCCGTTTCACATTAAACACCCATAAATAACCGCGCTCCCCCACAGCACCTCCTTCTGCCCCCTTTGCCCCGCGGCGCGCTCAGGGGCCCACAATTTTAGCAGATCCTTTGGCTAGGAACTGGCTCCTATTCCAACACTCATGTAACACCTTCTCTCCATCCCTAATTGCATTTCATTTAACACATGCAATTACCAAAATGACTTCTTCCGAAAATAAAGCGCAAGATGTTCAGAGCTGCCTGGCTTCTCAGATGGTTTTCAGCCAAGAAATCTTGTGCCCTCCTGGTCTCTCCTGGAAAGCCCAGGAGCCGGCTGGCGTGCTTGTAAATCTGCCCCTTCCATAAAATCCCGAGAAGAGATGCCGTGAAGCCCGTGCTGGAGGCAGGTGAGACACGCAGGTTACAAATCATAACTCCTGCCCAGTCATTTCTGGGCATTTGTTACGGTGTCTTAAGTCAGCAACCTCAACAACTCCCCTGGTCTCCAGCCAGGAATAAAAGCGCTGAAGGAAATCAAGCCACAGTAATTTCTCCAAACCACAGAGCTAACATGCATGGTAATTAATTCTTTTAGTGGAGAGACGGGTTTTTTTCTGCTATGAACTCTCCCAGGGGCTGACCCAATAGCCCATCTCCTTGGCGGTCATCCCATGGCTTTAATCATGTGTGGCACACAATTCTGCAGAAAAATTCAGCAGAAATTTTTCCAGCGTGGTGCCTGAAATTGAGCTGCTGAAGTCCATCCTTCGAAACAGAGATGTGACCTTCTGAAGCGGTAGATGAGATCGTGGTGCTGCTGGGCTCGGTGGAAGCTGCCTCTTGACTTCAGCGAGGTCAGGACGTGTCCCACCACATGCTGGCTTCTCGATGCAAGGAACAGCATCACATGCTAAGACCAGGAGTTTTTTGGGGCTCATTATTTGTTTTAAAGAAAAGAAAACATCCGAGTCCAGCGCTTGTGGTTAATATAGAGCTTGTAGGAGCAAAGTTCATTTTTTCTAGAGATGTCTTAGTTATGGAAGAACTTCAAGGGTCCTTTCTGCAGCTTCCTTGAATTTGTCATTGAAGATTTCCTGAATTATGCTCTCAAACCTCTTTAAATCTGGTCACAGATGGAGCATAAATGCCATGTTATTGAAATTGAAGGACACAGCTTACTTTCTGGGGAATAATACATTGCAGTAAGCTGATACAGAATAACTAGGATGATTTCTGTTTTGTTTTCTTTTAACCATGTTTCTTTCGAAGCTTCCATCCATAACACAACATTCACCCACCCCCGTAACTAATTCATTATTTTGCAGCAAGTAAAATCAAACAGGAGACAAATGACTGTTGTTTAGTGCCATTAGTTTCAATGGCTTTACACAATATTTGAGTCATTGGCTCGCCTCTTGCTTTGGAGGAATCCCAAATCTGGATGAATCTACGCACATTATAAAGCATCCATGGGGCCAGGCCAGGCCTGCCGAACAGATGGAGGTCCATATGCTTTGGCTCTGCACCCATATGGAAGACTAATATGCAGTCCAGGAATAGAGCATGCCTCTTCTCTTTTCTAGCCATCTCAAATCCAAAGTCATTTTCAGACACAAACTGAGTTAAGCAAGTTCATCTGGAACCGGTGCAGCAAGACACTACAAGGCTGAGGGTCCAAGTGTAATATTTTCCTTGCTCTGTGGTTCCTGCTGAAGCCTAAATTGCAATGTTTTCTAGAAAGCAGCGTGTCAGGCTTTCCAGAGTGCTAGTTAAAAAACCCATTACATTCCTATGATGTGCTTTAACCTTTGCTGCCTGGGTCGTGCAAGAACATGGTGTGCTTCATCAGCCCTCGCTGGAGGAATTTCTCCAGGCAACCAAACCAGCAAATAGCTGTGGGTATTTCACAACGCCTGGGAGGTTTTGTTTGCTGGAGGCACACAGGGTTACTATCAGATGGACTGCCACCATTTCAACATCGAGGGCCTTAACTTTTATTGCTGGCTGCGCTCCTCCGGCAGCACCGGCAGGTTTGTTCTGGCCAGGCGCTTTGCGGGGGGACAACACCCCCAGCTGCTTTTCAGCGTTAAGTTTGTCCTGGTGCCTAATCCTTGCTCAAACTCTGTGTTTTTCTCATCGATACAAGGCAACAGATACAGCTCGGTCCTGTTTTGAGCACGTGAGCAGTAAATCCAGTGCCTGCACTGCGCAGTCGTAAAGGAGGTTGGTATCTCCTTGAAGATGGCATCTCCCCTGCCTTCCCTGGAGAACACCGGGCTGGGGTGAGTGCCCTCCTCCTGCCATCTACCTTTTTTAGGGGGTTGGAGGTAGCTGCTGCCGGCTGGGTGCTGAGGATTCCTCTGCTAACTGGGAGGGAGATATTTCCATCCATGCTGTCACCTTCGTGTTTATTCTCAGCTCATGCACGAGGCCGTGAGAGCATCGCGGTGGGAAGGGTTGGCGGGTGCTGATTGTGATTCTTGTAGAAGCGCTTGTAGATTTGCTTGGAGATGGTGTTAAGCAGCTAAATGCATCTGCCTTCAGCTGGATTGTGAATCTAATTGGCATGTGACGGCTTTGCTTTGCATCGGGCTAGGTTTGATGGAGCTGAACAGGAGTTATTCCCAGCTGGAAAAGGAGCTTATTGCTGAATGCCTTGATGTTGCTAATAGTGGGAGAGAAGGCCACCCTCTGGAGAGGATGATGATTTTTTTTTTGGTCATCATCCAGGCCTCTGTCTTCTTCACATACATGGGAGACACGCAACTGTCTAGGGGGGGAGAAATAAGACATGTAGTCTGTTTCCCACTGGTGGTGGCCTCTCCAACCTGGTGTTTAAGCTGGGATCCCTGCAGTATCCACAGTGAGGAGATGACCCAACGTGGAGCTTGGACACGTGACCTTACTGGAGTTGCAGAGGAGACTTGCCAGCTTGCGGGTGCTCGGTTGTTTACATCGAGAAAATATAGATTCAGTAGAGGTGGAAAAAGAGAAAACTGGAAGGAGTTTGAGGTGGTCAAGAGGGGGACCCCAAAGTGAAATTTTGCTGTCTGCTGCCAAAGGCAATAGAGTAACATTTAGAGGTGAAAATATGTGTTAATAAACCACTCTTAAACGTGAGGAACCTAAAAAGGAAAGCAACCAAAACACTGAAAGAGTTAAAAAAAATGTGTGGTTTAACAGAGCATTATACTGGAGATCATGGATACATGCCTGGTTTCATCTCCTGATGTTGAGGGGCACTCTGGAGCAAACCACTTCCATGCTGTCCCCTGTGGGGCTCTGAAAGCTTTAAGCTTTAATTTCCATAGTTTCAAGCCTCTCTAGCATGAAATTAGAGTGTTTAAATTTTTAAAAGGCGTGATAGTCAAAAAAATAATATGTATATATTACGATCTGTAGACGGTGCAACCTTTTTCAGATTACTTTGCACAAAATTAAAAATGAATTCGTACTAGGATCAACAGAAACCATTTGTGTCATTTAAGTGAGACTGACTGAAGTCCGCAGCCTTCGGTGTTATTCCCAAGCAGTATCTAAAATGCAATGTAAAACTGACAACAATTTTCATCACACCTTCAAAACAAAATATTGTCTGTCTTGTTTGTGAGATTGGTAGCTCAAAATAAAAAAAAGAAGATGATTCAGTTGTTTCTTAGCACTGAAAAAAACCCTCAGGCAGCTTGAAAAAATATTTTAGAAAATTGTAATTTTGTTCACAAGGATTATTTGCACTTTGTTCACTAATTATCTGGGCTATGGCAGAAGCAGAGGGTTGGTTATTGACCGTGCCCCGAGCCTCGGCTGATGAAGTGTTCAGGGTGTTCGGGGGACAGTGATGGTCCCTCTCCATCCCTCTCGCTCTGCGGCTGGGAGGGATGCTGTGCCTTCCAGCCCTGCCCGGGCGAGGGGCTGTGAGGGGGATGGAGGCAGCCGGGGTTCTGTGCCGCAATTTGGAAGAACCTCTGCAACTCATCCAAGTCGGCTTTAAATCAGGCAGAGCAGGAATTTATTGTAAAGGAGCTTGGCAGCGTGGAGACTGTGGATTCTGCGGCTTGACCAGAGGAGCCGTACTCCGTACCGGTGCAAGACATGGGCAACATCTTCCCCTGGAGAGCAACAGTCACATCACTGTATGTATATTTTTATAGGAAGAACAAAAGTGCTGTGCTAACGCATTCCTGCTCTGCACACAGCGCAACGAGCGTGGCGAGAGCCGAATTAAACTCTGTGTGTGAAGGATCCTTGTTCAGGCTGGGCAGGTTTTTAATGACAGGCTGCCTCCTGGCGCGTCCGTCAACGGGGACCAGAAATCACCGGCGTGCTCAAGGGGAGAGGAGAAGGGGAGGGAGCGTGTGCTCGCGGCGATGCTCGGCAGCCTCGGAGGCTGCGGGGAGGTTTCATGGCCGGGCTGGCTGTTAGCCCGGAGGCACAAAGAAGCATGTGGCAGATCTGAAGGCTGGGACGTAACCAAGCGAACCGCAGTTAAAAAGAAGAGCAATTCAGGCAGCTGTGCTTCTGGCTGCCGTGCGGCTGAGCAGGCAAGGCAAGGCAAGACCTTTATCCCCAAGCTGTTGTGAGTGGATAATGCCTCGGAGGCCCATGGTGAGCAAAAGGATGTTGAATTTGGCCAGAAACACCCATTAGACTATTGCCCCAGATAGACACGCTAGGAAACACAGACCCTAACTGTGGGCTTAGCCAGGTGGCGTCTCAAGTTTACCTCTATTTTACAAGTTCAGGTCACTTTTTATCATCCAAAGGCCTTTTGGGACAAATGTGCCTAACCCATGGGAGGGAGGTCCCCATCCCAGAGCCCCCAGCATCACCAGTTTGGGCTGGCCTCGCTGCTGGAGGGAGCAGTGGGACGGAGAAGCAAAGACTGAAGGGAGCTACTGCTGTTGTTCATGGTGGTAAGTACGTTCACAGAGCAACACGTGCACCTGCATCCCTGCCTGAATAGCATCAATGCTCTTTTTTGTTTCAGTCTTGATGACAGGAGAGCCTTAATTGGGCATGAAGCAATTCATCAAGCAGCAGCCTGGTGCTGCCGCCGGGTCCCCATAGCATCTGGCAGCTGCCTTGCCACAGCCCCGCGGCTGCTCAGCTGCTGGTGGCTGCCCCAAAAATAGCCTAAATAGCACCCACCTACTGCAAGCGCTGCTGCTCCCTATGTGGAGCAGAAGGTGAGCCCAAAACTCCGCTCACCCGGCTCAGAAACAGCACATGGGCTTTTCAGCTCGTCCAGTTGCAGGGGCTGGGCCTTGGTGGAGCTATTTTCTGGAAACAGAGATGATCACGCGTTTCCAACAGGGTCTTCAGCTTGCCAAGTGCAGCAGGTGACGGAGGGCCTTGAACGTGCCCTGGGAACCACCTCAAAGTGGGACCACTCTGAAAGCCAGACCAGAAGACCCACTAAAGCAAGGGGAGATTGCTAGATGGTTTTGTGCATATCAACTCAGCAGGGACCAACCCGCGTGGCAGTGAGGGGAAATGGAAGCTCAGCCACCGATTTCAATAGCTGCAGGGTCTTACTCTCAGTTTAATGTATTTTTAAAACTGGGATCCATTCTGGGAACAGAAACATCACCAGCAATTTCATCCCCCTGGATAATTTGCCTCGAAGTTGCCTGTGCTTTGATCCAGAAGCTGCTTCAAGGACACCAGCAATCCCTTCTCCCATTCCCTCTTCACCACCCCCCACAGCACACCCCCCTTGTGCTGCCGTTAGATCCAGCTCAATAATCTCAGTAGGCACGGTGAGGACATCCTGGTGGCTCTGGATGTCCCCCTGGCAGAGCTCTGACACCTCCCCTCCAGACGGGCAAATAAGCCCAGCCTTCCCCTTTCCTTCACTGGCAAAGAAGGCTACAAGGTCTCCCCGTTTAATTGGCACGGCATTTTATGGTCTTGCCCCCACCTTTTCATCAACGAAAATAAGTAAAAAAAAGAAAAAGCCTGCATATTTCTTTCATTTCTTGTATTTTTATTTAAAAAGAAGGTTTGCTAACAGCAATCGGTGCCGTGGCCCAGGCCCCTCAATACAACAGTTGGCTTTAGCAGTCCCTGCGGCTTCATCCCTGCTCCGTCCCTCCTTCGTGCCGGGGACAAACCAGGGAATTATCCGGCTTTAACAACCGCTCCTGAATCGCAGGAAGCTCCTTGGAATCGCATCTTGCAGTTTTACTCGCCGTCTCCTCTATCTCAGGAAACCCCAGCAGTTTCAGCCGAGGTTCACAGCCAGGCTTTAGCTTTATTGTGCAACTAAACTCAAGTAAAAATAATAACAACAATAAAAAAAAGCGCCAGGTTTTAAAAAAATATACATAAAAGGAATCATTTTCTGGAGTTGGAAAGAAATATCCCCTCGGTGGCAGATTAGCCCACATTTATCCACTATAATGTTGCTTATACCTTAATCTTCGGCCTCTTCATCTGACACTAATTAGGAGGCTGGAGGCTCCTAAGGGTACAGTAGCTTCCACGTCCCAAAACATGAAAGCGACTTTTTCCTTGAAGCGCTCAGTTTTTAAAGAGACCATGTCAAGTATTTCAGCTCCAAACGATACGCTTTTTAGCTTAAAGCCCAGCAGTAGGAGGAGGCACGAAGGTGGTGAAACCCAGCCAGGATGGGTTTCAAAACCACGGCAGCGCACGTCCGAGGCTCGCCGGCGTCGTGTTATTTGCTCTCCCACAAATTAAACCCAAACTGCACTCACTGAACCCCAGACTCACCTGCGTTCTGGTGCTGAGTGCTAATTAGGAGACAAATAGAGTAGGCTACAGAAGCAGAAAATTAAACAGGCTAATCAGACCAATATAGTTTCTTCCCTCAAAAATACCAAAACTTAGGAGAAAAGCAAATGTGGTTATAAAAATGTCTTTATATTTTGGGCTCTCTTGGAAAAAAAAAATGGGAAAAGGATTATTTCTTTGACATTCATCACTAGCCAAGCATTGCACCAAGATCCATCTGACATCCTATTTATCTGTTCAGAGTAAGAGCTAATTGGAGCTTGAAAGAAAGGAGAGTGCGGGACTTCAGGAACAGAGCGCTGTACTGTATGCTGGTTCGTTGCGGAGAAAGTAAAAAATAAATTATTTAGACTTGACAAAGTCCCTTGAAGTCCCACGGTCTTTCTGCTTGGCTGGGTCTCGGGCCTATCACCAATATTTCAGCGGTTATTTTTGGAAGGGGAGAGAAGGCAGGCCGCTTAGCAGGTGCCATTTGGGAATTAAGAGCTAGATGTACTTATGGTTTTCACGAGCCCTGCCAGATGTTGAGTGTCTTCGACTGTGGCACAGTAAGACACTTCATACCAATGGTGCCGGTTTGCGGCAGCAAACCTCCTTCCTACCACGTTCCAGCATCTTTCCTCCTTTCTTAATTGCTCCTTAGGAAAGGAAGAGAAAAATACATGTTCAGCATCCTCCTCATCATCCGCCCGGCTCAACGCCGGTGTGCCTGACCTCTGGAGGCCCTCACATCTCCTCTCCCAGCAAATGCCAGGGGGATCAGCTCAGCACAGCTCCCCGCCACCTCCTGGAGATCAAGCTGCAGCCCAGGAGGCTTCTCCCTCACCTCTCCGAAGGCCGCGCTCAGCCCGGCGGCCCATGTTTCAGATGGATCCATGCATGACTCTGTCGGGCACCGGTCCCCGCTGGGCAGGAGACGGGTGCTGCTCGGTTCCACGGGCAGTGCCTTGGCTGTGAGAGCCGC
>VYZM01020333.1:168680-199964 GCA_013398915.1 Dromas ardeola
CCCCGCCACGAGCACGGGGCCAAGAACGTGCCAGCGCCGGCGTCCTTGGCCAAACAAACTAACTACCAACCTTGGACCAGTCACGACAAATGGCTTAATGTTTACCCATCACCTAACATTCCCTCTAAAACCAAGGCCACCTTCACCATCGTTCGGGCGTAGGTCGAACGCCCTTCCGAGCCCAGCAAGCCCACGGCAAGGGGTCTTGTCCAGGCCAGCCACCCCAGATGCTCCCGCATCTCTCCTGCCCCTTCCTTGGTGAACACCAAACAGTTATAATACTCAGGTCAATATATATAGGTACCACGTATATATATTTGTGTCGCTGTTCTGCGCATTAACAAAGACAACCAACCCCACCAGGCACCACTCATCCTTTCCGCCCCCTCCCCTTCCTCCCGTGGCTGTGCAGGAACGCGGCCGGGGACCAGCCTACGTGGCCCCATCGCACTCCCCCACAGTCAGCTTCAAGGCTCCCTGCTGATGCAGCGTCTTTAAGGCTTTGAACTCCAAGGGCATGGTGTGCGGGCTGGCCTGCGAGGTGTAGCCGTACTTCAGGCTGTCGTAGTAGTGGTACTTGACCGGGTTCTGGTTCTGGTCCAGGGGAAAGGGCCAGAAGCCGTAGAGATAGATCTGGTTGCAGAATCGAGTGGCTAAGGTGTACATGAGGAGGCCGGTGGTGGGTCGCTTGATGTGCACCTTGTTCGTTAGCCAGTACCTGCAACGGGAGAGCAGAGGAAAGCGCATTAACCCCGCACATGGAGCTCGTGTCTTGCCCATTTTTTCTCTCTCCAGCCCCTGACTGAGATATATTGGTGATTCAAAGTGAGAGGTTTCTGACTAGCAGAAGAGTTCTCCATGCCAAGAAAAAGCCTCTCTAGGGACTGCTTCATGAATAAGCATCCTCCTGGTCTCTGTCTGGCGGTTACATCGCACTTGTTGCTATGGCATTGAAGCATCTCAGGCCTCGGCAATCCTTTATGAAAAACAAATTGCTTGCAACGGTGGCCTTCAGTACTTCAGCCTACAATTATCTTCCAATCAGCCTAGGAGATCAATACCATAGTCCAAACCATCCACATGTCAAGTAGACTCCAGCAACCCCTCGAAGCAGACACAGTCTCACACATAAGCTGATGATTTTCATTGATGAATGAAGATTTTTTACGCTGATGGTAAACACACAGGGCTGTAAAAACATTTGCCTTGGAATAAAGGGTCACCAGGCTGCAAGAGCTAAACCACACTGCTGTGCTCCCGTTACACTCAGCAATTGCTACTGCGATCCTGGACCAAAATACATCATCACACTCCGCAACATCAGTCCATGAGATAGACAACATGGCATATTGCAATATACACTATGCGACACGCAGGTCAGCTGTGCTTGCTGCTGGAAAGTGCGTTAGTTTTTATGAAAGATGGCAAAAAGAACAGGGGAAGGAGGCACCCTGTAGCGATGCATGAGCAGAAACGGTATCAGCAGTCGTATTTTGGGCTGCCGATAAAAGTTATTGCAGCATCAACATCCTGTAAGAAGACCTTTCCAGCGCCCAGTGTTTATTGCACAGGCAACTTAACTGGTTTGCTCGGCAGAAAAACACCGTCAGAAGAGCAAAATCGGAAAGCAAAAGGTTTGGGGGAGGCAGAAGGTGTCCCCCCTGGGTGCATTCCTTCCACCCCCAGCACGTCTGATGCTGCCCCACAGCAGACAGGGACAGTGCGGGCAGCGCATCCCGCCGTGTCGCAGCCCCTTCAAGCCCTCGGATTATTTTTAATAGATATTTCAAAGGGCCTGGGTTCAGGTGAGCGACCGGCAGCGCTTTGGATAAAAAGCACGAGGAAGCGGAGCACAGCACGTGGCGTTTCTGTGCTCCCCCCCCGAGATTTGGGATCCTGGGTCACACGCGGAGCCACGGGAATTGTCTCGCTCCTCACTCGCACTTTCCGCCTGGACTCCAAGGGTCTGGTGCTCAGACAGCAGGAACCCGTGGGAGAGCTGAGCCTTAATCCTGCAAATTAGCTTTTCACGAAAGCCATTAAAATTTAGCAGACAAGGCACACAACGCACTCGCTTGTTCTCAGCCAGATAAGAGAAAAATTGACTTTTCTGGTGAATCAAATTCTGGAAGCAGAGTGACCGCCTCGGCGCGTGCAGGAAGGGCACGGCAGGGTTTATTGGGGTCCAACACCCCGGGGGTGACCCAGCGCCTGCAGCTTTAGCAAAGGATGAGTACGACGTTTCGGGAAGGAGGTCCTCCTTGCCCGATGCATCTTGGCACCCAGCACGAAAAAGGAGCAAGTAACTGGGGCAAAACCAGTATCTCGGAGGCACAGCACGAGCATTTTCTGGGCTTGCCTGGCCGTATGGGTTGTGCTACGGGCACACAGCAAAACCCACTGCGGTGCCAAGGCAATCTTCTCCCTCAGGTAGCCATAAAACGGCCTCCTTGATGAGTTTATGGGTAAGCACATTAGACCCCTGGCGTGCGGAGACAAATGGGAGATTATCACAACCATTTAACTCTGAGAATTAGGGTATCCTCATCCAGCAGGGAAACTACCTGGGAAGAACTGTCAAGCCACATAACCGGCTGGTTTTGGGGGAAAACACAATCCACTGCATTTGTCCCGCAGTTGCTTTAGCCTTATAACTCTCCGTTTATCAATTTGCCAGCTGGAGCACAGAAAGATAGTGCTGACCTCCTGGCCTGCCCAAAATATTAACTTCTGGGTTTTGCTGAGAGTCTGAAAAAGCCGTAGGAACGTACAACGACCTTGACAGCTTGACGGAGTGACCCTTGCACGAGGGCACAGGATGTTCATGTGATCACCAACGTTTAAAGCGCATTTATGATGGCGAAAATGACCTGGGTCAAACACAGACACGCTCTACAGAAGCCGGCCGTCTTCTGCAACCCAGCCTGAACGAAAAGCCCTACCAAGACCAACAAGGGTGCGCAACCAGTACCCAAAAGCAGCCCTACCAAAACCAACCCGGCGTGTCCACCTCAGGACATGCAGCTAGTGAGCACTCACCCAATAATATTGGGGTAGGGAACAATCACAATTCATACTGGTATAATGAAAATAAAAAACCTGGCTCTTTTATAGAATCATAGAATGATTCAGGTTGGAAGGGACCTTAAAGATCATCTAGTTCCAAGCCCTGGGCAGGAACACCTCCCACTAGACCAGGCTGCTCAAAGCCTCATCCAGCCTGTCCCTGAACACTTCTAGGCATGGGTTTTACCCCCATTTCCTTTTATTGCAGGCACAGCATTGGGAAAACGAGGATGATAAACCTCACTCCTACAGCATCATGAATTCTTGCTGCTGGATGCAGCTTTGGGAGGGGGTGATGGACTCCAGGCTGTCCCAGCCCGCCCACACAGATTACATACGTAATATGTAATGCCCAAACCATACCATAAGCCATGCCACAGCACTTAGAATTTGTTTCTGGGAGAGTGAAGGTGGGAAATGCTCTAGTGAGGGCTGGGGAATGCTGTTTAATGACTGGTTTGTGCTGGGAGTGCGGGAGCTCTGCAGGAAGATCTCCCTCTTATCTCTCCCACCACTGGCCAACTGAGACAGCGGCCACATTCCTGGTGCAGGAGAGAACAGCTGGGGATGGAAATAAAACCTAATTAATTCTGTAAATCCAAATGAGGTTGTCTGGGCGCACATGGGATGCTGTGTCAACAGCGCACCTTTAATATGTGAGGTCCGGGATTTTAATTAGGAGGAAAGATAATCTTGAAGCAGGCAGTAATTATTTTTCAAATTGGCTACACCAATCACCATAACTATTAACTGCAACATTTTATGGAAAGAGACAGCAATTAAAAGAGAAGAGCAAACAGCAGTCCTGAAACGCAATACCTCCTTTCTCAGAGCCGTTCTCACGGTGTGGACCTCCTTCAAAAGCTGGTGCTGCGTCGTTTCTGTAAATAAACCCTCAGGGGTGTAAGGAGCTACAGAGACAGGCTGGTGACTGAGCAGGATGCAGCTATGAACAGGAACTGTGATTCCGTCAGGCAGAAATCGCCCGAGACAGCTCTTATTTCGGATCATGATAGTGACAGATGGAAAATGCCATCGGATCTTCAAGGCCATCTTTCGTAAGGATGCAGCCCAGACACAAGCCCTAGCACCTATTTGAACTAACACTTGATGGTAGCCAAGGACAGAGGCTTCCAGAAGAGCGGCTCAGAGAGTCTCACCCTAGCTGGTGGGTGGTTCTGGTTGCTCCTCGGCAACACCAATTTTCCAAAAGGTTTCCAAGAAATTTTAGCGGCCTCCTGAGCAGCATCGCGTAGCACCGCTGCCGCTGACCATCAGCATACGCCTCCTGCGTGGGGCTGCACTGCAGCCACAGGGGAAGTGACTGCTGTATTTGGACCTTCAAGCCCAGTGGGAATCCTTCAGGACACCAAACGCTCTGAAACTGCTCACAGGAAGCTGCAGCTCCCGCCCAAGCCGGGGAAGGTGGCAGCCTCCCCGTCGGACATCTGGAGCGGGCACCCACCCTGCTGCCAGCGCTCATCCTCCCCCTGCATCACCCAATGCGGGGAGCAGAGCCTGGCCTTGATTTGGGATGCCCTGGCAGTGCCCTGCAGGCAGTGTTTGAGGAGGGCTGGCGAGGGCAGGGTCCTGCTCTCTGCTTCCCCATCGCCTCCTGGTATGTCTGAGAAAACCCTAAGGTAGCGTGTACCCTCCAGGCAAGGGTTAACCGGCAGGATAAACTGAACAGAAAATCCATTGCCCTGATCAAATGAATAAAAGAAACCCAGGTCAATGAAGAAATCAAGTTTCAGCAGTATCAGCCGCATTATTTAGTGATACAAATCAGAATAGCTGAAATAATGCAATTTCAGAGCCTTTTAAAACAGCTTATTCATAAAAGTGTGATACAAACACAAGCTGTCGTGGAGGTGCTAGTCCTGGACTGTCACAAGCGTATTATCAGTCTGCCACACACATCCTGCTCCCATTAACACTCATGGAAAACCAGCTACGGATAATGAGAGCGAGTGCCCTGCCGGTGCTCACGCTCAGGTTGGTGCAGGCGAGGACAGGACCCGCCGGTGCCGGCAGGGCACAGATCGTATCCCAGCTGCTGGGTGGATGGAGATGAAGCGCTGGAGCCAACGCTATCCCCCATCCAGCTTCTCCCAGCCCTTTTCTGTCCATGTATCCAGTCTCCTCTGTCACCTCCACCAAAACAGCTGAGAGCCGTGTACAGTGATGAGATCTGTGCCGGAGGGGTTGGAACGGGCAGATTGATGCTAACGCAGATGCCAAAAGATGGATCTGGAGGCAGAGCTGGGCTTTATCCCATTGCTGGGCAAAGCCCAAACACGAAATCCAGCGTCTATATCCAGACGGGATCTGTACCGTGTGGCTTGGGTCTGGTTTTGGTGACTTGGTGCAAGCAAATCAACACTGAGTCATGGATAAACAACTGTCCTCCAGATCTTGAGCTCTGCAGTGCCCTTTCAAACACACATCGTACTCAACACCCACAAGTGAAACCATTTCCAAACAGATAGAAGAGCAGGAAAGTAATTGGGAAGCAGATTACCCGATTTCTTTCCCCTTTTCTTCCTATGCCTTTCCCCTTCTTTTGACAAAGAAAAGACTAAATCTTCTTCCCCATTAACCGGAACAAATCTCAGGGTCCCAGTGCAGACACACCACAGCTCAGATACAATGTGCCTCATTTGCTCAAGTGCAGAGGGGTGAGAATAATTGCTCGCACAAGGGTTTATTTGTGGGATACCCACTGATCTCACCCACCCGTAGTCCCCCACATCCTACCCCAGTCACACAGTTGGGAATGGCTATTTTTTCCCCCTCTACAGACTTTGGTCATATTCACCCCTCACCCGAGCACAGGACCACTGTTCTTAAACCGTCTGTGGGACCAGAGGAAGGGCTTTAAGGCACGAGTCCCTGGGGGCAGATATTTCAGAGGAGCCCCTGTGAGCTTAAGGACCATGTGGGAAGAAGAATGAAAGAGCCTGTTTAGAAACCCCACAACTGGGTGACACTGGCTAATCCACAGCAGAACCGATCTTGAGACAGAGAGTGAGAAAAGATGGGCTGAGAGAGCTGTGAAAAGAAAAGCAGCATCTTGGGTTTGATGTGTTAGAGAAAAGGGGAGCCCGTGGAGGGATGCAAAAGAGCAGGGTGACGCAATCAAAGCAACAGGTTAGGAGAACAACCCGCACACGTGTGTCCTGCATGGCTACAAGCAAGGCAAAATTGTTGTAAAGGATGCGGACACAAGGCGAGGAGGGACCAGGGGAGGGCTTCCACCATGGCTGATGGATGGCGAAGGCAGCAGCTGAGCAGCATTGCTCTGAAAAATCAGCAAAGGCTTAGACGTTGTTTGGGTGTGAGTAGCCAGAGAGACCTCTGAGGCAAAGACAAATCCACCTTATCCCCCACCAGGCTGCACTTCTAAGGACGCATGGCAGAGCTGCTCTACGCGAGCTACGGACCCTGAGCAAGGCGATTGCTGCCATGAAGAGCGCACACGAACCATCTCAGCTATCTGGATGTTAAACCTAACGGGAGACCTAGCCAAGGAGCTGGAAGACATATTGATTTTTTTTTTCCTCTTCTTTCAAGAAGCTCTTAACAAAATCTTAAGGGATTAGAATTGGTTACTGCCAAGAGACCCTTGTGATGGACACAGTAGAAACGCTAGACTAGATTATACAAGGCAAACTGAAACGTGTCCATGAATTCTCCGCAAGGAGCAATAGTCAAACCTCCAGAAACAATTATTTTCCCTTACTTCCTGCATTTCATGTTATTTCTCTGACAAAAGCTGCTTGGCAATAGGGATTACAAGGCTTTCTGGAGACACTAACAGATGACTTATAAGGGGTTTGCTTGCTTCCCAGCCAGGAGACGAGCACGGCGCTCGCCAGATGAATTGCTCAGGAGACATTTTATAGAATCGCTCCAAAGTGAGTCACGCAACCCCAAAACGCACGGCACCGTCCCCATCCCCACGAGCTGGCTCCCTGCCACGGCACAGCTTTCCTCCTCAGCCTTCAGTAGCGACTCGGCTTCCTTCTGAGCTCCTCCATCGAAATGCTGATGGTTCTCTCCCCTCCTGGCGTGAAGATGAGGAGTTTAACCGTGTGAGAACAGCCTCCGTCCTATTGCACAGATTATCCAGAATCATCAACACAAAAAGCTATCAGCAAACATTTAAGGCACCCTCACAGCTAGGAAGGTGATGTCTCAAATGATGCTGTTAAGGACAACAAAACCAAATGCTTTTTACTTATCTCAGCAACGCACACTCTACAAATGCCCCAAATGCACTGAAAATTATAGGAAAAAATGCTCAATTGCCACTGAAATGCATTCTGGTCTGGGGGAAAGCAGAGCAGGACAATAAATACTGTGGTTCAAGGAGGAGTCAAGAACTCACAAATGTATTTTCCCTGGAAGTGAAGAAAGAAGAGAAAAGGCAAAGCTTCTGTAGCTGAATTGAAGTTGGGTGAGATAACGTTAGTCTTTGTAGAAAGTGCTATCCCTTGGAAAAAAATAAAATATATAAAAGAACATCTTGGCTGAAAGACTCCCCCCATTTCTTTCTGATTTCCAAATCAACTTAGGATAGATTATAAAGGGGAGCTTTATCCAGAAAAGAAGAGAGGACATCTCTACAACTGCAGCCTGCTGCAGCACAGAGGGATGTTCTGTGGGGCTTTGTGGATTATCGATTCTCTGCTGCATACCACAAAATTTATTTTTTTCACAAATCTCAGATCTGTCAAAGAAAACTGTAATGCTCCGAACCCGCACGTTCCTCAGAGAGAGCTGGAGAGATGGAGGAAGTCATCGGCAACCATGTCCCTGTAACAGCAAGGAGCTCATATGCAAAAATATATGATGATCTGTGAGGAATTAGAGAATATCACGGCAGATGAATAAGTAAACTCCTAGTGATTCTGGTCAGTTTGACCTGAAGAAAGATTCCTTCCTCATCCCGAACTACATCACATCATTTACCCTGGGCAGATGGCCAAAACAACCCTATAGGTACCTGAGAGACTTCCTATATAGCACCAAGAGCATCAGCACACCTCCGGGCTCAGCCGTGGCCAGTTCATTCAGTACGGCCTGAATCACTCTTGAATCCATCCAAGTCCAAACCTGAGGAGGCCGCACCGAGGAAAGGAAAGGGTTAACATTGACCCCAGCCTTCCCCCAGAGCAGCACAGCCCTTTGCCCCCCAGCCCTGGGTGGTCCCTCTGCACAGCTCCTTGCCCGGGGCCACTGGGTAGGTGCTGAAGTGCTCCCATCAGTTCTCACCAGCTGAGGGGCCTGCAGTTTTAATTATATTAATCGTTAATTAGCAGGCATCCTTGTTTTCCTGCTGATAAGTGTGAGAGCAGGAGGGCAGGTCAGGCAACAGCTCCCTGGCTTAGAGGGCAACCCCTGACGAGGATTAGCGCTGGCTTCTGCGGTTATAATTGAATTAGTGCCGCCTCAGCGCAGCCATGACCCACCGTTCTCCATCGCCCCACAGCACGGTGACCAGCCCAAAGGACAGGGCTGGGGGCTCGGCTGTAGCTCAGGGTGGGCACTTAGAGCCTGTCATCAGCATCAGCCAGCATCCGACCACGTGCTGGTACCATATCCATCCCAACCATCCCATCCCATCCCATAGCCACCAACACTGGCTACTTCAGTCGCTTGCCAGTGTGACTGGTGACATCCCTCTGAGCCTCAGCAGGTTTTCAGAAGCCCGAACCCACAATCCTTTTGCAGGAACCTATTAAAACCCAGGAGAACACTAACACGTGCAAAAGGAAGACGCTACCCCAAGCCATGGGAGAAAAGATGAGAGACAGGGATGAACCCCAGGGCTTGTCCCCAAACCCCTGCGTCCCCTCCAGCCAGGCACCTGCCAGCCATTGGTGGTGGCTCCAACACCGCTCTGTGGGAGGTGCACAGGGACAACCAGAGTGCCAGCCAGCCCGCCTGGACCGCAGGGCTGCAGTGCAGGAGGGCCAGGAAGGTGCCGCGAGTCGGAAGATAAGCTCAGCAGCAGAGCTTATCGAGGCACCCTCCTCCTCTCCCGCGGGAAAGCGATGCCCAGCCTTTGCCAATCCCTCCACAAAGCTTCCTACGGGAAGTTTCTGGCACCAGGAACGGTTGCCAGCGCAGGATTAGCAGCCTGTTGATTTAAAGGGCTTATTACAGGAGCTTAATTCCATTTTGACAGATGAAAGTAAGTCAATTAGAGCTAGAAATAGCTCAGAATTTGGGTTGTGGTGTTTCTTTTTTTTTTCTTTTTTATTTCCTCTCCTCCCTTTCTGCGAGTTGTGGTGTCATTTCCTTCCCTTTCTTTACCTCAGAATTTTCTGTAAGATGCCTCTCTGGCCCAGGGAAGCCTCAAACGCAGGCATTCGGGGCAGACATAGCTCTTCTTGCCTGTTATTGCTGCCTGTGACGCACCGCAGCACCAGAGCCTCCACTCCTGCCAGCCTGCCTGGGCCTCCTGCAGACATGCCCTTCACACCCCTCTCCCTGCAACACCCCCTTAGGCTTGGCTCCTGCAGGAAATTACCCCAAAATCTGTCCTGTGCCCACCCCCTGCACTGACACATAACCCAGGTTGGGACAGAGCAACACCCAGCATGGGCCAACTGACCGGAGGAGCTCAGGCTCAGAGGTGGGTTGGGGAAGAAGTGCTCAAAGCGATCAAGAAACCCTAATGCTGAGGCTCAGAGGCTGGAGCACCAGCTGCATGAGTGAATTCCCTCCCCAGGAGAGCAACAGGGTCTAGTCAGGGTCGGAGAGGACAACTACTGCCGCTAAGCCATCTCCAGCATAAGCCACCGCCTGCCTACACTCCCGAAATGTCTAATGAATCATGACCCTCCCCAGAGAAACAAAGCAAGAAAGCAAGAGCCACTCCACTGCCAAGTCGTTTACGCGGAAGTCTCACCCCTGGAGCTCCCTTTCTTTTCCAGCTTTCCCATTCCCATCACACCTGTGTCTCCCACACACCTGGTTGCAGTCAGAAAGTAGGTGGGTGTCAGGAGGATGGGGCCAGGCTCTTTTCAGTGGTGCCCAGTGACAGGACAAAAGGTAACGGGCACAAACTTGAACATAGGAAGTTCCACCTAAACATGAGGAGGAACTTCTTTCCTCTGAGGGTGGCAGAGCCCTGGCACAGGCTGCCCAGAAAGGTGGTGGAGTCTCCGTCTCTGGAGACATTCAAACCCCGCCTGGATGCGTTCCTGTGCAACCTGCTGTGGGTGACCCTGCTCTGGCAGGGGGTTGGACTAGGTGATTTCCAGAGGTCCCTTCCAACCCCTGCCATCCTGTGATTCTGTGATTACCTCCCAGTAAATCTATTCGCTTCCACCTGGCCCTATTTATCTGACCAGCAGGACCAGACCATGTCAGTCCCTTCCCTGAGCTGGTCATTTAAGATGAGCAGTGCAATTAGCACCATTACAGGAGCATGAACAGCTGCCCTGCTGAGCCCATCCAGGCTGCATGAGCAACCTGACCTGAGGAGCTGTGCGAGACTTACACGTCACTTCAGCACAAAGTCACAAACCTTGTCACTAGCTCCACAAGCCACAACACACATACGCATTCCTCCAAGGAGAGCCCTAATTGTAAGTTGGGGAGTTATCGTGGTGACATCCAGACTTACAGCCAGCAAAGCGCTGGAAGACTTAGGCTCGCTCTATCACATGGCTAAAAGACCTCACGTTCAATAGTGGGGAGATCTGCCTTGCGAGGTGCTCTGCAGTTCTCATCTAGGGACCAGCCACCACCCGTGGAGTCCTCCTCACGGTCTACAGAAAGAAAGAGCTCGCGCCATTTGCCTCCAGCCCAAACCCACTGATGGCTCTCCAGTTTAGGAGGCTCAAGAAATCCCGTCTCCGAGCACACCAGAAACGCTCTCACCCTCGGACGGCGTGCAGCAGGCGCAGCGAGGGGTAGGCAGTCCTGACGTTGATGCGATGCTTCAGGATGAGCTCGTTCACCCACTCCACTCGCTCCTTGCCCCCCTTGGCCATGAACGCCGGGATCCAGAGGATGCTGCCGTTGAGGCTGTGGAGGCGTTGCAGCAGCTTCTCCCTCCAAGTCTCATTCACCAGGTCCTCGAAGGCCCTTTGGATGACCGAGGGGTTCATAGTCACCAGGTCCGTCTTCATGCCCACGTCCTGCGAGTACTCCTGGACAGGGGCCAGATTGCACCTGCGAGAGGAAACATCAAATAGCCCTTTATAATGGACGTGGGAGAGGGCCGTGACAAATACGAGGGGTGTGTGATGCCAAAAGCCAGGGCCAGTGACAGATGTGCCCATTCGCCCTCACTTTTGTGAGGAGGAGGAGGAGGGATAACGAGTCTCTGCAATAAATTAGAGGGGCTCCGACCTGCTAATGATGAGCCATCTTAATATCAGGCGATCATTCCTCAACGTGCTGGCATGTGCATGCGTATTCCTCTGGGGCAATGCTAATAACAGACACATCTTTGGTGTCTGGTGGGTGGGTTTGTACGGATCGGTATCTCTTCTGGTGCGCTTCAAAAATAACATGTAGCAACAAACCTCCCGTCTTTGCTGCCATGGCAGATTTTAAATGAAACGGCCTTTCCCACGCAAGGAAAGCGCTTGCCTCTTAATTCCAGCTTTGCTGGGGTAATATTATCCCAAGTCCCTTTTCTCGTCCTGGTGAGTCTCAGCTAACAGCAGACCCGGTGGCACCGGCAGTGATAATGATACCAGCAGGAGGTGGACGCCAGGACATGGTCTCCACAGGGTTTGGCTGTCGGGAGGCTGTGACCTTCGAAAAACATCTCTTTCTGCAGTATTAATTGGTGCCTCCTCTCAGGCTGCGCACGTGGATACCGGCACACATGCTCCCCGGGAGCTCCCGTGCCATGAGCTCCTGTGTCATGCCAGGGCTGAGGGATAAACTGCCAAGAAATCACCCTCGTTATTCGGTGGTTTCCTAGAGGTCCTTGAGGAGGGATCCATGGCCGTTAAGCCATGGCCGTGCCATGTACGTGGCGCTGGGTGAATGTCACCGGGGACCTGCTGATGGGGGGATGCAGAGAGATGTTCCTCCAGCATGGTGAAAATGGGAGGGTACCCACAAGTTAGCACACTGTGTGCTCTCCTGTGGTGCTTTACAGTGAAGTTACAGTATTTAACGAGCAGGAATTGCATCCTAACCATCTGCCTCGATAATCAGCCATTACTACTGTTTTCCTTACTTTACAGATGGGGAAACTAAGGGAATGGCTGGAAAGAAAATCCAGCTACTGGCACGCGGGGCCCTTGTGATCCACTTGCCGCAGGAATAAAATCCCTGCAAATAAACATCGGATCTGAAGAGCGGAACTGTATCCTGGACACAGAGCCCACGGCTGGTGACTGCCAGCCCCACTGAAAAGGCTGCCTGGATGGAGCAAACCTTCCCCAGGAAGATGCAGGTTCAAGTGGTGGCTTGGTGGCTCAGATAATCTACGGTGGGAAGAGCACGTCCATGTCAGACCTGCACTAGCATACACGGCTGGGGAGAAGTCACTCAAAATCCCAATCCTTACACCCAGAAAAGCTTTTCTCCTGCAACTTTGCTGCCTGGCACGAAAGCCCCTCCCTAAACTTTGCCAAAACTGCAATAAGCAATTTTTCCCTTTGCTCCCTCTGGTTACACTTAAGGATGCAAACGCTAACGCCCTGTCCCCCGCGGACAGGACGGAGCTGCAGGCAGCCAGACGGGCTTGAGCTGGGGGCAGAGGTGACATTATCCTCATTCCCACGTCACGCCGGGGACCGCCTCTGTGAGCCGCTGATGGATTGGGCTGTCTTCATAATAGACTCACCAGAAAGCAAATGTCTGCACATACATAAATCACCAGCGGACTCCTACAGCCCCTCGGCTCGCAGATGTACGCGGGTGGCGGGGATGGGAGGGCAGGCGCGCTCCTCCTCTCCACTTCACACATCTTCTGCAGCGAAGTCGGTGTGTGTCCCAGTGGGGGTCAGGATCTGCTGCCGCAGGTCCGTGGGGCAATGCATCTGTGGGGACATCGGTGCTGGGGACGGAGCGGTCACAGGGGAGTGTCAGACCTGGGCGCGCACAAGTGCGGTGCCAGGGCATCGTGTGGCACAGCCGGTGCTCGAGGGCAGAAGCAATTTGGGGAAGAATCGAGCTTGTGCCCATGGGACAGTCCAGGACAGGGTTTGTTTGCAAGAGGGCAAGCATGTGGGAAAAGAGGAGGGAGTGCTTGGGACTGGGGGTGCTGGGGGCTAAAGGTGCCCCAGGGGGGGTTAATGGTGCCCTGGGGGGGTTAACTGTGTACCTTAGAAGACACGGTGCATTTGCAAGAACACTGGAGGAGCACTTGGTGGTGGGTGGGGAGTTTGCAGCAGGGCGTTTGCGTCGCTGAACGATAAGGAGCTACGAGGCTGCGCTGCACCACGCCATCAGGACTCCAGCCCCTTTCCACCGCTCCGAACCCCCCTGAGATCCACCCCCCAGCCCCATCCTGCAGCTGGGCGCAGTCCCCTACCTTATCACGAAGCTGTGCGCGTCGATCTCGGGGCCGCAGCCGCTGCTGAGCAGGACCCCCGAGTTGCCGACGATGGCGCAGGTGGGGAACTGCTTGCCTTTGAGGGGCGAGGTGCGGGGCAGCAGCTCGTACAGGTTCTGCGAGACGTTCATGGTGCTGTCCCTGTCAAAGACGTAGTGGATGACGTCCCCCGGCTTCAGCGTCCCCTTCAGCACCGAAATGTCCTTCTCCGCATCCAGGAACTTCAGGATCTGTTTCCTGAGGACAGGGAAGAAAGCAGCACCATCAAGTGCGGTACAGAGAGAATTTGGGTCATACATAAGACGACCTCTTGCCTCCTGCCTGCCCTCGCTCCATGGCCGGTCCCAGCCGACTGATGCTGTCCAGGAACAGCTTACAAATGGATATCTCCATCTTAACGCCTGCTCCTTCACCCATCCCTTCCCGGGGCAGCCCACCATTAGTGGGGGGTCCCTGTATTTACCCCAGGGAGAGGGTCTCCTTCCCGCCCGGCACGACCCACCGCCAGCACACGCTAATCCCCACTTGGCCTGGAAAATGGGGGCTCAAGTGCTCCTTGTTTCGTCGTTGCGAGGCCAGCTGGTTCAGCCGGGAATTCATTTCCAAGCGATCGCTTACAGATATGAAGCCTAGCTCAGCAGGAGATAAGCCTTTTATTTCTTCCTCGACTTCCTTAGATGATATACAGAGGCAATTTGCCAGCTTGCACTGGAAAGGACCAAGTCTGTCTCTTGTCCTATAGGTAATTACCAGTACCTGATCTTCAAAGACAGTGTCTGGTTGTGTCTCCATTTGGATGAGGCTGGTTTAATGTTGTGCTTAATGCTTTCATTACTTCTGTCAACAACAGCTGGAGACGAAGAGTCATTTATTACTACTTCAGCTCTAGAGAAAAGAAAGATAGGGAGAGGGAGAGAGACAGGATCCGTTAGCATCCCAATGGCACTTCTAATCATTGTCTTCAGCTCCGGCTGCTGGAATTCAAATTTCATCAGAAAAGCAAAATTGTAGTTATTAGCTAAACAAGAACTGAAAGCCTGTTTGTATTCTGCTACACTCAAGCAGACAGACACAAATCCTTAAATACCTGCTCGCTTACACAAACGCAGACTTACAGCCAGGCACAGCTCCACAGAAAACACAACCTCGCACATCTAGCCGCAGAAAGGCATGCACACAAGAACACGAGCAGGCTCTGCACAGACGGGCTGGCGGACGCACATTCGCAGAAAAGACACCCCAGAGCTCCTGGGAGCCCCCCAAAATTCACCGAGACACATCCTACAAGGGCAGCCGAGGTTGCCGACCCGCTGCCTCGTGGTCGCCCGCGAGCACCCCAAAGTGGAGCTGGCTCAGCTCCTGCAGCGGGCTAAAATCCTCGTCAGGGGAGTGCAACCTTCACTCCAACCCCAAGGAGAAATTAATTCAGCTGAGGTGCTGGGTGCTGCTTGTGCGATCGGGCGACGAGCATCCCGTACCAAACAGGGGGAGGTTGGCTCGCTGGTAACTCTTCCCCTTGTTAGAAGCGAGCACGAGGATTTCAGCATCCGTCTTGCCTGCTCCAGACCCAGAAATGAGCAGGGGGACGGGCAACAGCCAGATGCTGCGGTTTGGAGACAATCACTGGGAGACCCCAGCTTTTAATCCCTGCTCTAAGCAGCAAATCAGCCCCCGGCACTTCAGTGCCATTTACATCAAATGGCATGAATTAAGGGAGCCTCTGAATATTTGATTCCAGCCAGCCGCCCTCCAAAGAGAATACCCAAGCATCTCATCAAGAAGCCGTGCATGTGTCTGCAGCCCCGAAAAAACCTTCACACTTCAGAGCGTTCTGAAAAAAACACACAGCCAAAGCACTCGCTATCAGCTAAAGGGAATCTCCCTCTCTGGCGCGAAGGGCTTTTTCCAGCTGGGAAATGGTTTGTAAATAAATACGTTTATAAAAAGCGTGTAAACCCCAAGGAGGGAGAAGAGTGAGAGATGGGGCAGAGCTGGTGGCCCAGGCTCATGGACAACATCCAGCTCCCGGGAGCGCATCTCCAGCCCAGGGAAGCAGCTGCCGAGGACACACTGTGGCTCACGCTATTGTGATGTTTCGGAAAGGCAAGGAAATGTGTTTATAAATGCTGGCTGTCAGTGAGTGCCCTTGCGTGTGTTCGTACAGCACCTCTCCAGAGGCTGCCAGTCGAGGCTGTTGGATTTGTTTGCTTCTTGCATTATTCCATACCACCTCGTGTCTTGCAAAGTTTACTTATAAGGTGTGAAAAATCATAAAGGAAACAGGGTAAAGGAATCTTGGGAATAAGTATGATTTTTTCATCTTTGGCCATTTTCCCTGTTTTAATCAGTGGTGGTGACATCATCTCAGAATGACATCGCCCTTCCTTTCTCGCATGGTGTCACTAAGCGTTGCAGCCGCCCCACTTGGCAATGCTGGGCTGACACGAAATCATTGGAAAAATAACACAGAGAGACACTTGAATGAGGCTGCGATGCCACGGAATGACTCTGCAATGGAACGACGTTACTGGAGCGCATTATGATAAAACCGAATGAAGTTCTGATGTCAAAGACAGCAATCTCTCTTCTAATAGCACATAGTAAAACTACGAAAATGGCAACTCTATCACTGACTTATTTTCACAATAAGTAACTCTCTCTCTCTCTCATTCTCTCAATCACCGCAACTTGCAGATTCTTGGTTATTTGCAAATGATTATTGCACTGAGCTGGTGGAAGGAGGGGGAGAAACGATTAAGAAAATGCAAAGCAGAAGTGAAAAGAAACAGATACATTTGCTAAATAAGAACAGCACTATCCAGCGAAGAGGAGAGGCAGATTAATAGCTGCCTTACAGCAAAAACAAATGAACACAAAATCTAATTTACAAACCTATTAGATTTGCTATGTAAGCTGTTCACAGCTGATCTGATTGTACCTCTGCCTCCAGAACTCCTGCAAGACAAAGGAAATGCATTATTTATAAACCCAGCTCCTCTTTGCCAAGCATTGTTCAACAGTCAAGAGATCCTGCTCTGAAGGGCTCCGAAGGGAGACACTGCTGCACCGTTCGCATCCCACCCCATCCAGAAGGGAGACGTCCCAACGCCTGTGAAGGGCTTTTCATATCCATCGTCATTGCTGCCCTACTGCGACCGTAAAATCATGCCGGCAACAAAGCTCCTAACCAACCCAATTAATAATACTTGTGTGATCTAACCAGTCATCAAAGACATCTGGTCTCCGCCATCAAAGCAGCATGCAGTCTACAGGTTGCATTAACTACATCTCTCCTTTTTTTTTTTTTACGAGTCAGGTGTTAGCAGTGCAGAGAGAAGGTCTCCTCCATCTCCAGGTTACCAAGGGACTTTCCCTGTCCCTTCCAGGTGGGGACTGAGCTGAATGATCTGGACAGGATTCCCACCGCTGTCTTCACCTTGGGCTTTCAGTTGAGGCCACCCAACCTCTCCGTTTTATCCAGACCGAGCCACCAGCCTCCTGCATGAGTTGTGGAGATCTCATCCTCACAGTGTGCCTTCTCCCAGCTCCCAGTGACCCAGGCTGGGACCCAGGTTCCCATTCCAGCCCCCTCTGGTCCCATGAGTGTCCTGAAGTCCCTTGTCCCCACCTTTGGTGTAACCCGGCTGAAGCTACAAGGCCAACTCACCACAGTCACTCGCATGCTGGAGCTGAGACCTGAAGTGACAGCCTTGTCACCCCCATGGCCTGACACCAGTGCACAAGGACGGGTGCAGACCTGCCTGAGCAAGACCTGTGGGAACAGACAGCCAAATTTTCTGGCACCTGTGGGAACAGACACTCAAATTTTCTGGCACCTGTGTGATGCTATAATGAAGAATAAGTGGGACCAAGCCCCTTCAGAAACCAATGCCACTCATACGACCTGTGAATCCTCACTTAAAAATAAATACATACAAGTATTGGTCTGCATCTAGTTGGCTGCAGAGCCCCTTCTCGCTGTAGCTTGCTCTTTTCAAAGGGGTCACAAAGAACCAGTCGCCCACTTTGTGATGCTCAGAGAGAGCTGGGCTCCTTGTCAGACACATGTTAACTGCCACGTGCCCATTGCTCTGTTTTATTGTTTCCACCGCACAGATATCCAAATGAACACGCTCATAAAGAGAACCAAATTCTCTTCCAGCGGAAATATTGTTACCTGGAAATATATACCTTAATGAAAATGTATCTCAGGAGCATGTATTTCTACCAGTCCTGAAAAAAAATCCCAAATGCATTAGACATAAATGAAAAAGAAATAGAGTGTGTGACTGTTTGGTGCCATCCAAAAAGATTTTCAGGCTTGCGGGATGCGATGTAAACCCCTTCGTTAGGCTGAGCACAGCCCTCAGCACCGCATAACATCAAAGCCTTGGAAACGCCGCGGTGGTTGTCCCTTTCCTCCCTCCTGCCGGTGACCATCTACGGCCAAGTCAGAGCGATTCCTGCTCCAACACTCTCCTCTTTGCTTTGACAAACCTGAGAGCCAGCGAGCTGTTTCATTTTTTTGGTGCATCAAGGGAACAGCAGGTCTAGCTTATTCCTAGAGCCTACTGGCATTTAACAAGCCTCCGCTTTAATGGGGTTCACTGCGGGGTGTGGGAGCAGACTGGATTAGTGTGCAAACCACGCATCCTTTTCAGAGACGTCTCCTCCGAAGGAGCTTTCCAAATGGGATTCACACTCCTTCACACTTGCTGTAAAACAGATAGGGACTGGATTAAGGGCTTAGAAAAAGAAACGCTGCTCCCTGAATAAGTGCTGGTTCACAATTTCTGTGAAAGGAAAAAAAAAAATAAAATGGCAGAAATTAGGAAGTGGAGAAGACCTGTTAGCTCCCACCTCATCCATGTTTTGCAGCTATGGCAGGACTGATCCGAAGCATCACAACGTATTATTCAGATGCATTTATCCCATCTAGCTTTACACGACCCCAGCGACGGGTCTGTGCGTGTCTCCTCCTGAAATTAAGGCAGGCATGGGGGCTGGAGATGCTGGGCGTGAGGAAGACAAGTTGAGAGCAGATCCGCCAACCCACTGTGTGCAGAGGTGGTGGTGGGGGGAGATCGGCTGCCCGGGTGCCCTGCTGAGCAGCCCCTCAGAGGCAGTTTCAGGGGTCACTCTTTCTCCCTCACACACTGTGAAAAGTGAAAGCTTTCAAACTACTGTAACGCAAACAGAGCACGAAGTGTTCTGCTGTCATATATGAATATGGAGGGGGTAGCTCACAGCGGAGGAGAGAGCAGGGCTCTGCTAGCCATCTTCCTGTGCCTTGCTCCATGGCTCTGGGCTCACTGCTTTGCTGGCCAGCAGCAGCCGGGATGCTCTCGGTGGACACCGGGGATTCTGGCAAAGACACCGCTCTCTGTACCAGGCTTGGTTTCTCTCCCCAAGCCACGGAGATTGCCCGAAGCTGGGACATGACACTTGGCTGAAGGTCTCAGCTGGTTTAGTGAATCCTAAAGAGTTCCTGTGGCTTCAAAACCATCAGCCTACACTGCACCTTCTGGACATCTTCCCTACAATCTCCCTATGTACAGTTGAAGACAACGCACGCTGTGAATGTGATGATATGGGGGGTATTGCCCCGTCCAGGCGTCCTGCTCAGTCCAGCCCACCGCTGGGTACCAGCCAGGCAAACCAGCTGCTCAAAACACCCCTAGTTTAGTCAAGCGTGGGATTTTCCAAAGTCTGCCATATTTCACTACCAACACAGACAAGCCAATATCGCTGTACTGCTTCACTTCCCCCACCTGGGAAGAGGAAAACATTAAGAAATGGAAGGCAGTAATTAAGAGGCACACGTTAAGGAAAAAAAAAAAAAAGTCAGCCCATTTTATTATACTTTGCTGACCTGGAGCTTCAAATCTCTTGGTTTCAAAAGGCAAAGACCAACCTCGATTAAAATTGCACAGATAGGCATTGATTTTGAAAAGCTTTCTAGTGCTACACCGTGTTTAGATTGAATTGCCTTATTAATCTAGTTGTTATCAGTTTGATTGTATAGCCAGCTCCACAAAGTACCAACCTGCTTCCTAATCCTATTATTTACAAAACGCTCTTCTTTTGACTTCTGTTGGGATGTCTTCCAGTGATAAGTCGCATCTATATGTGCAAATGCCATATTACTGCCTTATGCCATCCTTTCTCATTTTTGCTTTGAGATTTTTCAAGCTGAATTTCCACTATCTAAGATATTATATAGGTCAAAACATTCTGCACTCAGATGTAAAGTGACACTGATTCATATATCAGAGGATAAAAAAGAAAAATTGTCTTATGGTTCAGGTCCACATTTTCTCAGATGAATAATTTCTGACAAATCAGGTACGCGAAGACTTTTCTATTCACCCACCATGAATGGGCTGTTTAGGGTTTTTACTTCCTTTTTCATCGTTTCCCACTTCTTAAATGATTCTCTTAATTGTTGCTAGGTACGGTTCGGTCTTGCTTCGAGCAATTTCGATACGTGAAATCAAAGCTGCTTTGACTGAACAAGTAGGTCACACAGCCTCTTTGGGCGAGCGGATCTCTAAGAGCAGGCTTTACGCATCCATATTCTCAGGCTTACAAATTCAAAAACGCGTTTTCCATGGATATTTTAGGACGCCCGATTCCAAGTCCCACTTCCCCCCAGCATCTGTGGCAGACAAAACACTTAGGAATCGGGCACAAGAAGCATGAATTAGCTAGAAATTTCAGCCCTACCCAACCACCCATTTAGCCACATTTGTGGAGCCCATTCCTGGTGGAACAAAACCTCTGCCTCTTCCTGACTTTGGGCAACATCCTCTTCTCCCTCCTCCACATGGAAGAAACATAATAATCCCTTGGGGGATGGTTAAGCAGAATTTATCTATCTGAATTCCTCAGAACGAGAGTTCAGAGCACCACAATTTTTGTTTCAGGGGTTCAAATGATTAACACCTACCAATTAAGTTTTCACAACTTGTTTTTGTGTTTGGGGCATTTTGCGATCCTTGTTTTACAGCTGGGACACTGAGGGTGAAGTGGCTTGGCCCGTAACACCAAAAAATGACAGTCCCACAAGCCAGGACAGGAGCAGGCACTATGGGCTTACAGCAGACCTGTCCTCTTGAAAATGCTGAGAGCGAGTTCGGCTCTTGCTGGGTAAGAGGGTAGGAGACATCACCCAGAGGACCACAGGAATCGATGTGAAAAGGTCTCACTGGCCTGAAAAGCACATGCAGGTCTCCTGAAACAGCTGCAGGCTGTACTCTTAAAGCAGTCTGCATCTCTTAAAAAAAAAATAAAAATCACCACCTGTATTTACTTTGCTTTTTAAGGATTGCTCTGATGTTGCCCTCAGGACCTGAACCGCTATTTTCTATCTGAAGAGCACACGAGCGTGATGCCAGACCTGGTCAGGGACCACCCTCTCAAAATCACTGCCCTCCCAGCCCACGGGCTGTCCCTGAGGCAGCTGGGTGGGCAGGGGATGGGGAGCAGGATGCTCACAGACCCTCTGCAGGATGCTGCTTCGTGGCCAGATGGACCCAGTCACTGTAACTAACGGTTCTGGGGAAAGGGATACCCTGCCCAGCCTCTGGAAATGAAATACAAACACGTAGATTGCCCCCCTCCTCCCAAACTTGACAGACTTGCTCCTGCTGACGCTCACAGTGATATATAATCCCATGTGCATTCACGGGCACGAGCCAGACCTTGCAACGTCAGGGATCAGCTGGCACCTGCAGGCCACCTCGTTAGAGACAGGCTCGGATGCTCCCACTGCCCTATTAAGTACAGGAATTAATTTTGCTGACTAAGAGCAGCGCAGTCATTAAGCTGAGCCGTGTGCCCCCCGGGTCCTCAAAGCCAGGGCAGGATTTGCCAGGGCCAGTGCTGTGACATGTGGCTCAGGACACGGGTGTTAGCCCTCCCTCCCCTTCCCCGAAACTCAGGGCTTGTGTTGAGACCAGCAGAGCAGCAAACGCGACTCTGGGGCTTTTGGGGGAAAATCGCCACATTCCCAAGTTGTCTATGAAAGAGGAATAATTGGCTTCTGCGTGCCAACCTGTCCATCCTGTCCCACAGGGTGGAGAAGCAAAGGTGTCCCAGGAGCCCAAACCGAGAAAGAACTGAGCCCAGCGGCTGGAAACTGGGATTCCTTGGGAACTGTATCCTGGCTTTCCATCTCCACATCAGGGTCTTGCTGACAAGATGGAAAAAGGCCACATTCATCAACAAGTCACCTTGTGGGCTTCTCAATAGACAAGTGGTTTCTGTGGGGTTTAGGTCAAAGCCCACCCATATCCATAAAATGTTCTGCTATCACAGGAGAGACAAATTCGGGGAGGAAAGGCTTCACTGATGGTTAGCCCCACACATAAACCAGCTGCAAATTAGAAACAAAAGCCAAAGGCAGGCGAGAAGCGACGGGATCAGAGATGCATTTTTGAACCTGGAGATCATGGACTCAAACACAACGTAGCGCACTTTCCCTAACACCGGTGCTCTCCCATCCAGAAACGCAGCTCTGGCAGGCTGGTTTCTCATCTCGCCTCCCTGTATCACATTTCATAACACACCGGGAGGAGCCAGGACATCCGACAGCTGCCGATCAATCCCTGTGACATTCCACCAGTTGCTTTTGAGGCTTTCATCCCGGGGTGCGGAGCAGATTGCGATTAAGAGAAGCGGTGGCCGTTGGGTAGCCCTATGTACCCGCACTTCCCTGGCGAGCAAGGTTCTCTCTGTAGGGATTAATTTGGGAGACATTTCTAAAGCATTTGTCTGCTAGGATGAAAGATCCTGCAATACATCTTGATGAGACATTTGAAATCACACTTCGATGTGTTTAAAATCTCACTTGTTCATATTGTCACAGCTTGGCAGCCTGAGTGTCAAAAACTTCCTAAATATCAGGTGCTATTTTTTACTGCTCCTGAGTTTTCATTCTTCCCATCGAGCCGTACGACCGCGTTTGGGAGAGCGTGCCCATATCGTGGCTTTCAGGAAAATCCCCTTGCCCCGCTGGGGTCCTGACGGAGCTGCGGCACACGAGCTGCAGGGGCAGTTTTTGGGCAACCAGGCTGGTGGGGTAGCATCTTCCAGCAAACCAAGGAGACTCCGTGTAAAAGCACCATCCGACAGCCTCGCTGCAGCTCACGGCACTCGCTGTTACCCGCCACGGGAAACGCAGATCCATCAGTCTCACGCAAACCAGCCTTGCTAATTTGGTCACCTCCTCCCACGCCCCAGTCCCACCTCCACCACGTCACCCGTCCTGCAGGCTCCTTCCCCGGGACCACAAGAAGATGGGAATGTCGGAGGCGCTTGGCATCCCTAGCTGTCGGGTGGTAACCGCCGCTCCGCATCGGCTCCCGTGTAAATGAGAGCAGGGTTTGGCCCTGAGGGTTCTGCCTGGCTGCAAATCACTGAGCGTAATGATTGCAAGCCTACGCTGAGGACGCGGGAATCAAGACACGTGAGTTTGCAAAACAGAGACACCTATTGCTTAATAGGGAATAAGCCAATTAGCCTGAAACGCTTATGTGACAAAACTGGTGAAGAATCAGCAGGAACGGCGCGGCTCTGACGACTGAAGGACACGAGGCAACGGGAGGGACACCAGGGGGATCACTCTGCGCTGGGGTACCCAGAGCACCACATCCCCATCCCTGTCCCTGCCTTGAGCCACCTGCCTTGAAGGCCCTGTGAGAGGCAGGAGGACGCTTGAACAGCCTGATGGTTACTGCTGCCCGCCAGGGAGCCATGGCCCAGGACTTTAAGGCTCTGCCCCCAAGCCAGCACGCTCTTTCCCTGAGCCAGAAAAGTGTCATCCGCACCTGTGGAGTGTCAGGTCTCATGTCCACATGCAACCACCGTAACGTCAGCATGGCCTGACTCCATCACCCCGTGATGCCCTTGTTTTATCGCTGCTCTAAAGACAAAGTACTCACGCGCTCGCAGGGCTCAAATGTCACAGACTTCACCTCTCCCCATCCTGCAGGACCTTATTCCTTCCTCCATCTCAGGTCTTCCATTAGAAGTTTAATCCTGGCATCGGTTCAGTTTCTTTGGCTGTGCTAATGAAACAGCCAGCAAAGAAAAAGACACTGAAGCAGGCAAAAAGGACCCAGTGAGGGGACTGGGATTAGGGTGGGTGAGTGTTCGTGTATTTAGCTTTCCCCTTCTGGAGGGGAGAAGGAAAAAATACCCAAGAGCCCAGCCAAGATCTAGAAAGAAACCGAGACAAAAGCCTCACTGCTTAAAAAACATGTCTACACCGTACATTTTTCCTGAGATGATTTTTTTCAGCCAACAGAGCAGAGCTATCAGGGACCGCAAACGGCAGCGCATCCGTCTTGCAGCACATCCTGTCACCCTGAGCATTCGCGTCCCAAAAGACAGAAATCCCAGTGGCTCCTGCAGCATCCTGGATGCCAGGTACCTTGGGAAATGAGAATGGTTTGGTATGAAATGATACCGCGTCTGAAGGGCCGTGGATCCTCAGGCTCATCCTCCCACACCCGCCTTTTGCCTACTTTTCCCACTGCTCTGTGCAGCCCCTTGGAATACTCAAGGTCTCATGTGGTTTCTTCTTTTACTGATGACGCGGATGCTGAGGACCTCTCCTGGGCAGCAGCATCCTCCTGGGATGGGTACGAGCATCCTCAAAATACCATCGTGTGCTAACACAGAGGGTCGGAAGCGCCTGGATGAGAGCTGCGCCCCGCAACTGCCTGAGCTATTTGCCCACCACCAGAGGCACTCGCCAGCAATGGAGTTGTCCCAGGACCTTTGCAGGGACTTAGTCCCCAGGTGATGATGTCCAGATGCCAAATATTGAAGAGCCAGTAGTGGTTTCAGAGCTCGGCCTCCTCTCTCCTCCCCTGGCCCATAGAGCTACGCCGTGGAAATGCAGGTGGCAGTAAGAAGTAGTTTAATTACCAACTGAGCAGCTGCTGGTTGACAGTCGAGTGTGCTTCTGGGTGTCTGAAAAAGCGCTGGAGATGCCTTATGACGATGCTTAACCTTCACAGGGAAAACATGTCCCCTTTTGTAGCCGCTGGCTGAAAGCTGAATTATATCCCTGAGGATGCCAGTAAAGCCTGGGCTGGGAGGTCACGGGCCGCAGTGGAAAACCCGTCCTTCGATGCGGAGCTGCCAGACGCACGGGCGACACCCAGAGCCCACCGTGATGATGTTTGACTGAAGGAGGCCTTGAGAGAGCACTTCAAAACTGCGTCGTGACTGTAACAATATGTGCTTTTAAAAACAGTCCTGCCCATGGAGAGCGCTGGACAGGGAGGGACGGCGTGCTCGGCATGCAGATGGCCAGCCTGGGTGGGTTTTTTTTTGCATGTGTTTGAGATATTCCCAGTAGATTTCTGTATGCAATAACAAGGATTTCATCTGCAACAGCAATAAGAGAGTCCAGCGCTTAAATTTGGAAAGGGCTGACCCGGCGCACAAGCAGCCAGCTCGATGAATCAAAGGCTGTGCAAACAAGGAACCTCAGAAGGGTCAACAGCGAGATCAGGGCGACGAAGCTGATGACTGCCTGGCAAAGGGGAGCGTCCCCAAAGCTGACGGCATTTCTGCCTTGTAGTGTCACCCCTAAGAGCGACGACCACCCCTGGGCTGGTGTAGGCACTCCTCCTAACGGGGTGACCCGATGGCAGGACACGCCATTTGTGCCGTGGCATCACTCGCTGCTTCAGGAGGACCGTTTCGGTCCCATCACCCACACACTGAGCACCTTTGCCGCGCGCTGCCCTCCTGGCTCACCTTCCGTCCTGCTCCTGGCTCCTGGCCCTCTCACCCCGCACCATCGCCGCTACCCCAGCGGGTTTGGGCAGCACCGTGCCCGTCTCCCTGCATCAGCCCTTTCGCTTCCTGGTCGGAGGCAGCACCGCTGCTGTTGATGAGGATGCACCTCCCAAGGCCACCACCACCATCAAGGCTCCCGCTCAGCCAAGACAAGGCACTGTTTAGATTTACAGTGGGAACAGAAAGGAAAAGCAGCAGTAAAAATGCTCTTTTTTTCTTTTTTCTTCTTTTTTTTCATTTCTTTTTTCTATTGCATTGCAAGGGGCAGAGCTGTTGACACCCACCTGCTCTGTCGCGGTGTTTGCTGAAGGACACTCTGCTCCCACAGTGAATCTACTGTGCCAGGGAACTCCCCTGTTTCCAGAGGCAACTGGGGACGGAAACCAGAGAAATGGCAAAATAATTATTGTCCAGTGTTGTAGTTTGGGCGTATTTCTTGCTGCTGAGGATGACCCAGACCCAGGGAAAAAACAAATGATGGAGACAATTAGAAGTTTGTCTTTGGAACAACTGTTTTATATATCAACCATGCCTGGAGATGTATTTAAGTAGCGCTGGTCGCAGGGATGAATAAACAAAATACTTGTAGCCTGAAAACCCAAGGAAAGAGAAAGGAGCTCCTGTGAAACGCTTTCCTGGAAGATCAAAAGCACATCTGGCACGCAGGTAGGCACTGATGAACAGATGTTCAAGCAGAATAAACATGGTTGCTGCAGAGAATAGAAGAGAAAACAGAACCCTTTGTCCCGGAGAGGCCAGGAGGGCTCTCGGTGGCCGCAGGACCTGCTGTGTCACTGCTGGCCGCGGTCCCAGGGCTTCGCTCGCCGCCCAGGAGCACGGCAGGGGCAGGGAGGAGCGGGCACCGTACTGCTGACGGCTGAAGCACTTAACCTCACCGTTAGCTGCTCAACAAGCCTTCGCTAAACGAACCGACATTTGCAACTCCTTGTTCTCTGCAGGGAGAAAAAGGTTTCCTTTGCTTTCCAGACTGGAATCGTGCCTTTGCGGGGTTAGAGATGGGAAATAAAAAGCCCACCTGGGCAAAATGGAAACTTGAAGCCCTTGTGGGAGCTGCTGTGCTCTCTTCATTGCTCTGGTCGCTGGGGGTGGGACTGGCCATGGCTTCAGCAGCCCTGCACCCAAGCGCTGGCTGGGGACGCGCATCCTCCTACCACAGCCACTGCCCTCCTCACTGCAACCCCAGAAATTCCCTCCTTGGGGGTCTTGCAAGCTGCTGACTATCAGGACTGGACCGAAGAGTAACTTTTCACCAACTGTACTGGAAAGCCCGTAGAGGGACTGGTTTTCTTTTTGTCCCACTGGATTGCTTGGGGGTCTGCTAGTGCTTTCCATCCTGCTGCTCCCAGCCCTCCTGCCGGACACCGCTTCCCTGCAGGTACCACTGCTCCTGCCATTCCCTCGGAGCTCAGCTATGGAGATGTATCTCCCTCAGCTTGCCCTAGGCAGGAGACACGTCTTTGTCGCAGCCACCCCTGCCCCTGCAGGGCAGCAAGAGATGAAGGAGTGTTTTACAGGGAAGAAGGGGAGCTCTGCAGCGGACCTGAAATTGGCTGCTTGAGCTCAAGTTATCGTCAGAAGAGTTGCAATCAAAGCCTACACCGAGTATTTTCTTTCTCAAATCAGTGCTCCAACATTGCTTTGATTTTCCAGCCCAATGCGTCACGGGGCTTTTGTCAGAGCCCTGCCGTACCCAGCGCATACAAAGGTCTCTCCACTGGCTCCGTTTACATGAATGGTTACAGGGTGCCCATGGGCTTCTGTCCTGCAGAGAGGTTTTACTCCTCCAGACCGACCCGGATAATTGTTCGCTCGCGTACACCCGCTGTGTGAGTGCACAAAAGTGTATGTTGGTAGAACATCGCACTTTTTTCAACACAACTTTCTGGTGGAGAGCAAGTCTTCGACTGACTCTGGGTCAGGCGCAGTAAATCACAGCCTAAATGACCTAAGCAGGACATTTATACTCCATGGACCAACCTTGACAAGAAGTGTCAAGACTACAGCACACCACAGACCACTCAGAGCGAGAATATCAGCCCCCATAAAGGACACAAAATCTCTTTCTGGCATTCCTGAGCCTTTGAAAGGCAGGCATTAGAAAAGGGCACATGAGGAAAAAGTGGCAATTTACTGACAAGCTTCCAGGTAGGCCAGCAATATTAGATACTTCAATTCATCACTTAAAAAGAGCAGAATATAATTCCTCTTGTAATCAGGATGGAAAGGCATGTGGCCTGGACCAGCAGAGAAAAGATTGACTCGTATTAAGTCCAACCCATTACCAAGTGTCAAGTGCTCCCTAAGATGGCTCACACGCTAATTTGAGAAGTCACCTGGTGGCAGTGGGTCACCAGCTCCCTCTACAGACAATCAGGACACAGCCGGACCCCTGCAGAACTGCTACAGCAGATGCATAATAACAAAGAGTCCCTTTAAACTGCCACCAAGGAGCAGAATTTTCCTCCTTGTCACCGGCAATAATTATTCCACTCGACGCCGAGTCCTTTGTCTTCCTCCACGGCGAGCGGTCTGGCCCGCTCCCCTACCCCGGGGTGGATGAAGAAATGGCTGCGATTGCATTAGTGCTCCCCAAGGCAGACACCAATGTGTCTTTTGTTTCTTTCCAGGGAAACAAAGAGCCGGAGAGGTGGAGGGAAAATGTAGGCGCCACCGGGCTGCAGGAAAAGTTCAGCCGCCTGGAACCGGGTGGCTGTTCGGAAACAAAGTGCCAAGACCGTTCGCGATGGCAATACTTCACCAGCAGCAGCACACGCGGGTGAGCGTGAGGAGCGAGCCGAGGCGAGCGGGATGAGCACGCCTGCCCTCCCTCCCACCGACATCCCCCAGCACCGCGATTCCAGCCACGCATGTGTAGGTGACACATACACACAATGACGGGGATGTAGCGGGATGAAAACCCGCGCGCAGGGGTGGCTGCAGGGCGAGGGGACTGGGCTAACGAGAGCGACACGGCGTCAGGAGCGAGAAACTGCTGAATTTTCATCCTTGCCTTGACACCTCTTTGTTTCAGTATCTCCCGTCTGCAGGAGGTGGTATAATAATATCTGGAGGAGCAAGATGGGACTGCTTAAGGAGCAAACATCTTTCTCAGCATCCTCTGCCAGGCAGAGCATCTCCAGCTGCCCTCGGCTCCTACCTCCCTTCACCTGCGATGCTGGGAACTTACTGCCCGTGGAAACAGCATGATTTTTTTTTGTTTTGGTCCTTTTGTCAGTACGATTACGCTCTTACTCTGTACCTAATGAACATTTTGTTCTTTCTTTCTGTGATTTCTCAGTATTTGTAGGTGAGAGAAATATGTTCCCCCCCCCGCCCGCTGCCACCCGTATGAGGCATATTCTTCCAAAGACAATCCAAATCGCAGGCAGGGGGCAGGGTATGTGTAAAAGTGGGCAAGCTGTTCACGCCTCACAATAATTAGAGAGTGTTTCGGTGCCAAGGAAAAAGAAGAAAAGGGTTGCACCTGCCTGCATTTCCCAGCCCCCCCTCGGTGGCTGTGAGCCTGCCAGGGGACACCTGGCCGGCTCTTCGCTTTCCTCAATGCTTGGGCTGCACTGACCAAAGGGAAGGTGGTCGATGGGGGTGTGGAGGAGGATGCTGAGCCACACGATCCACCAGACAAATATTCCTGACCTGGGGGAGAGCTGCACAAATAGCCGGTACCTCCCAAACCGCTCACGGAGAGGAGCTATTCCCTCCTGGACAAACAAAGAGCTCCTGGAAAACTTTGGAAGGGTCTCTTTCTCTACACTGTTGTGCACTTCTGCTGTCCCACAGTCCCCTTTACCTACAGGTCCTGTTTGCAAAAGATACTGCAACCCCGTGGCCCTCAAAGTTGAAAACCCTTTATCATCCCCAGAACTGCTGCAGATCAGGTACTCAGCTTTCTCACATCTCCCCAGCAAAATACTTCAGCCAGGTCACAGCATCGTGTGGACCATCCCTGGTACCACGGCAGCACACAGGGATGAAGTGCTCTTTGTGCCGGGCTCCTGTGCTAAGAGTTTAAGGTGTAAAATGAACAGTGTTTGGCCCCTTGCTGTGTTTGGGATGAGGGAGTTCATCAAACCCAAACCACTTCGGAGATGCAGTAGGGAAAAGAAGTGTGTGGGAGAGGGCAAAGCAAGAGAAAAGGTCAGTTTGCCCTACTTCACGTTTACTTCTTAATATAGCAGGGTCCCGCCTTTGCTTTGTGCATCCCTGTATCGGAAGCACACCTGATGTGGGAGCTTATCTACGAAAAAACGGTCTGGGACTAACACGTATCAGAGGACACCAGATTGCAGGACCCCTCCTTCATTCCCCGGGGCGCAAGGTGCTCCTCTCCTTTGCTCGTTACCTTTTGCACTATTATTTCTGAAAAGCTGTATGAAACGAGCTGCTCGCCTTTTCTACAGAACTCATCTGACCCTTTGCCGTCTCTGCCGCTGCACCGCTTGGCAGTACTTCCTTGGAGGAACTACAGCAACAAACTCAGATGCCAGGGCTTGGAGATAAGCAGCCAGCAAACATCTGATTTCCATACAATGTACAGAAAAGAGAAGAGAAAAAAAAACCCAACCCCAACACTAGGAATCCCTAATGAACCAGGGTGAAAAACAGGACAAGTAAGTAACAAAACAGAATAGATTTTCAATAAGGGCACAGCAAGTTCTAGCGGACAGATCTAGCAGATAGACAAGGAGAGAGAAGAAAGAACAGAAGGCGGAAAAGAAGATGGGAGGAACGAAAGGGGATCGGAGCAGTCTGTCCGATAGGGAAGACGCTTCAGAAGCTTTTCATTTCCTTTATTATTATATAGATAGTGCCAGCTCATTGCAGAGCAACAATTAATCTAGCCTGGTAACCCAGGGTCTGGTGCCGGATGTTCCTGGACAAGGCTACTGACCTTTAAGCACTTCTTGCCTGTGGCACCCAATATAATATAACAATAAAACAATGACAAACATCACTGCATTTCAATTATAATTTCAGCCCCAAGTGCCAGGTATTTGTTTTGATGTGACGCTGTGGGCAACGCCACCTGGTCCCAAACAGAAAGATCTTCTGCCATTTGGGCACTCTGAGTGCACCGTACATTGCTAGAATTATTTGATTTGTTTTCCCATGCTACTGTAGTGAGTTTCTCAAGTTAACGCAAACCCTCCTCTCAACATTTGTTCCTCTCATCCCCTAAGTTTCCAAGCAGCCCCCAGAGATGGGATTTATGGGGTGGGTAGGGTGTTGCTCCTCTCCTCAGCCTCAGGGGCTGCTTTAGTCCCTGCCAGGCAGGGCACCTGCAGGTAAGCACCTATCCTGGAGGTGACCAGGGAGGGGTGATCACAAAGCCCATGGGGACAGAAAAGGGGGTTCAGCTCTTCCACCCTGCTCCATCACCCCCACCCAACTGGTCCCTGCTCAATTTCTCCCACCCCATGGACTGGTCCATGCTCCAGCACCCTGCAGACTGGTCCCTTATCCATCATCTCCGCAAGCTAGTGCACTCTCCACCACGCCCATCCGGACCAGCACCGGCACCCAAATCCCTCGGCTGCAACTTGCCCCACCATACCCGGCCAGCAAACTGCCTGCACCAACATCCCGCTTAGGGACCTGCTCCATCAGTCCACCAACACCTGAGCACCGCCGGCATCTCTCTTCAGACCAGTATCTGCTCCAACATCCCTAACCAGACTGGTACCCGCTCCAGCATCCCCACCCAGACGTGTACCTGATTGTGCATCCCTACTCAGACCAGGACCTCAATGTCTCTCGTGGGACTGGTACCTGCTCCAGCATCCCCACCCGGAGCGGCACCTCAGTGTGTCTAACGCGACCGGTAC
>VYZM01020333.1:200888-254106 GCA_013398915.1 Dromas ardeola
CCGAAAGGGCAAAAACCTGCCATCAAATAAGACACAGCTACCGTTTGCGATGGCGGTGATCGTGCTTTGTCCTCTCCTGCAAGGCACGTGCAACGAAGCTGAGCTTTTGGGGTGGCAAACGCTTTGTCTACAAAAGATAACTCAGCATACCTAGCCCTATTAGTACCCATTTTGGTCACAATAATTCTTTGCATTACTATAAATACTGGCCGTCGCAACCACACCGGTCCTGCCACGATTCTTGGGATGTCACCGGAGTTGGAACAGGCAGAATTTATTAAGCAGAAACCCCACAAGGGGCTCCACTGCTGAAGGCCCTTGGGTGCATCGCTGCCACACTCACAGCCCCCGTGAGCAACCTCTTGCAGGCTCTGTGGATTTTGTTACGGAGCGAGAAAAGGCTGCAGTTTCTACCCAGAAAGGGAGATGAAAGTTGGGAAGAAGGAAAAAGGCACCAGCTGGCCTGAAGAAAGGTCAAAATTAGACCACGAGGTCCTTTCCCTACATCCCTGTTATCTGTTAGTCCAGCGCCAGCCCAGGAGAGGAGGGGCCGGCTGCGCCAGGGTTAGGTAAGGCCAGTCTGGCAGAGCATCTCCAAAGCCAAGCATAATTCTTTCGGACCAGGAAGTTGCTGAAAATCCGAATATCTGGTGATATATGCACCACCGAGCTGGAGAGGGCCGCGGTGGATTTATAATGCAGCAGATAGAAGAAGCACAGATGTGTTGAGAGAGAGAGAGATACTAATTGCTTACATATTTAAAACAGCATCTTTAGTCTGAATGGGAGGCACCATTAAGCAAAACAGAGCTATTAACTGGGGCCACTTGGAAAGCTGCCATTTTCCCTTCTGCGCAGGGCTTTTTGCATCAATACAGAAGTGCGTTGCTCGGGGAGGGGGGGGTGTATGTGTGTGTGTGTGTGTGATGTGTGTCAATGTTGTGTGATTCCTACCCAGGGTGCTGAGGTGATTTGCACTGGGATAAGCATGTCCATACGTACGGGGATGGGTGACACGGGAAGGCGTACTCAGCGGAAGACTTTTCTCTTTATCTGGATTAAATGGTGGAAGGAACCTGTGATTTCCTGGGGATGCTGAAGAAGCTCCTGTGGACAGAGGAGACAAACAAATCACCGTTACATTTATAGGGAAAAAATACAACATAGGTGAGTCTGGTACAATTACACCGTAGTATATATGGCAAATTTACAGCCCAGTATACGGCTTTTATAATAGAGCATATTCAGACCCCTGGGGAGAAAGTGATTTTAGGTGGTGTAAGTAGCCCCATAATTTACCTTCCGCATAAATCTGAGAAAAGCCTCATTTTCCTTCTGTTTTATTCTTCTTGGACGCCTTTTGCCCACCATTTCCTGGAGTTTCACAGCAGTGTGACTGGCCTGAGGATGAAGAAACAGGCTTCGAGGTGACCTTGCTGGTGCAAGGACCGACATCGGGGTTTCCCGAGATGCAGTGGGGCAGAGCACCGGTCCCCTGTGGTTCGGGAGCACCACACCGCAGCTGGCTGCCCGTCTTACGCATCCTCGAGAATACAGATGGAGACAATCCACTCCTGCATCTTTTTCAGCTCCATCCCAGGTGGTGTTCTGGCTTCTTTTATCCGATCTTTCTGTTTCAGTTGCCAATCACGGTGGCGATGTGCAGGAACAGAAGCCTCGACGGCGGAGCAATAAGCGGGGGAATTGTTCGGTGCGTGGTGGGAGATGGTTTGCCTGGATGAGGACCCTCACAGCGCCGGGGATGTCCTATCCGCTGAGGTGTTCCTTCCGCTGAGGAGTAGCTTGTGTTAAAAGACATGTTGGGATTTGACTCTACTCCCGTGTAAATCAATGGAAAGACCGTTATTAACTGAAATGAAAAAACAAAACAAAACAAAAAACAACACACCTCCTTGCAGGGTGAGCTGAGAGTTAATCTTGATGCCCTTCACTGGAGAGCTGCACTGCTCAGGGCTTGCACAAACAGCTCTGAGAATCCTGCACTTGGTGTCATCTGTTGCTTTATTCCTATGAAGGATGTAGGTCGGAGAGAAAGGTCATTCTTCAGCTGATCAGGCTTCAAACACGGGGAGCTGGACCTTGAAGTACAGCCGGTTTTGAATGAGGAGGCAGCATAAGCTATGTGGAAGGTGCAGGAACAGTGCAGCTTGCTGACTTATTTTGTAATCAATTAACGATGCTGTATAACATCACCAAGTGCGACTGCCATGAAAACCTGGAGGTCGTGTTGCATTGCTGAGGGCTAAATTCTGCCCCATCAGGAGTCTTGCCGCAGCGACAGAAATAAATGAATATAATAGGTACTGACTGCAGGAGAGGACGTTTTACTCTGCATTGGCTCCAAGTCCATCCTTTAGAGCATCCTGGCCAGATTTGAGGGAGGAGGAGATAATGCACCCTAGTTTGATGCATTCCTCTTTATCCTGAAGAACTGCAAACTGCTTTGGAGCAATTGCCATAGTTCCTCAAGTGTGAGTCACCCTGCACATCCAATTCCCTATGAATCCTCGCATGATTCAGCTTAACCAGGTGCATAAATGTTGCAGGATTGGGTCCTTAAGTGTCCAGAGCCTCAATTTTATGTCTCATTTATAAGATGGGTTGCAGGAAGATGAGAGCAAACTGTCGCAAATAGACTGTTGTGGTAGAGTAACATGTTCTGAAACATAATAAAAGGCTATTATATCTTCTAGTTCCTAATAATTTGAGGAAATAATTCTGTATCCAGAACATTGGGAGTAAATACAATAAGGTGCACTGAAAAAAAAAAAAAAATCTTAGCATAACGGCAAAAGTAACTGCACCAGAACAATATTGCATTTTGCTGCTTTGAAGGGAGAAGTGAAAAGAAATGGCATTTTTACATTTTCTTTTGACCTTTGAGAAATATCAGGAATATGTAACAGTCATATTCACCAACAATAGCTTGGAGAATTCTGCAAATAAGAGTTAAACACCTAGGGACATTTACAAACAACTGGTAGAGAGGCGATGAATTTAAGATGTGGGTACGAATGGCACAGATACACAGAGAGTGCAGAACTAATACATATTTAAAATGCTTTTAATCTGTGAGAGGCATCACTGAGAAAGGTAGTGGCTCCTGAACAAGCAAAGGAGGGACAGAGAAGATGACCCACGAGGTCTTTGCCGTGCGATGACAAAGGATAAAACCTGGTGCAGCAAGAGGTCTCAGGAGACCTTTCTCCATCAAATCCGTAATGCTGTGAAACGCACATAACCTTTATCATATCTGTCAGGCAACATGAACAAAGTTTACAGCCCATTTTATACAGCTAAACACTACTCTGACGTGATGAGCGGGCATGACAAATGGCAGCCTGCATTAACCAGGGTCGCAGCGTTTCAACGCCTCATTATTGGCAACAAACCTGCCTCTAGGTGCTTTCTCCAGTGAAGCCCTCGGTCCTTCCTGCAAAAGTCAGGAGACTCCCAAAGGGCATGAAGTGTCTTTTCCTCCCCAGTAAGTTCATCGGCAGGAAGGCAGGATGCTGAATCAGTAGGTTTGATGCCTCCCATCTTCTCCTGAACGCCCTTGTTGGTCTCTGCACGGAGTAAGGGATCAGCGTACCACTCCAGCATCACAAGTCCACAACCTCTTTGTTCAGGGATGGAAAAACTCTGGTATTAACCAAGCAGCTTCCAGAGCTGTCAGCCTCCTCACCTGGCTTTATCTGCTCTTGGGTAAATGTTTTCCAGCTGGATCCCAGCTAGGTCCATTACTGAAGTGCATTCACCTGCCTCCTCGAGGAGCTGTGAGTCTTGCTAAAGGACTCCCAAATGCTGGACAAATTAACATTTGTTATAGGCAGGGCAATATGAACATGTTTTGTTTTTAAGAAGCAGACAGCACTGATGTACAGCCCTAGCAGAGGCATTTAGACGTGTCCTAATGCCGGTGAATCTGAATTTAGCCACATCAGAAGGGTCCGTAACTTTCTGTGGTCCATCCCCTGTTGAATTGAGTGCAAAAGCATCCCTGCTTCCCATCTCTTAGCCCTTGCTTTCCTTGGAGGAAGAGCCACAACCCTCATGATTTCCTCTTCTCGGGGATTTTTGCCATTGGAAGGAGGACTCCAAGTCTGTCATCTTCTTTATACCCAGAGCGGTGTACCAGCAACAAGAAAGCTTTGGTGGTTCACAAGAGAGCGAGAAGAAAATTAAACTGTATTAATTTCAAGCTCTATTAGGATTTTAAGAAAGTAAAATCAATAGAAAAGGATGGACTCAGTAGGGAACGTGACCTTATTTTTCCCAGTGTCTGAAGGGGAAGTGCACACAATAGAGAGACAAAAATACATCCGTAAAACCAGATCAGTTTCTTTGATGTTGAAAACGAGAAGTTAAAACACTTACGTAAACTGGCATCATTCGACTGGTGTTTAGGAGAAGTGTCCTAAAGAGAAAAAGAGCGAAAGGAAAAAAAAACACAAAACACCCCCAAACCCACCCCAAAATCCCCAAACCCAACCCCATCCATTAGTCCTTTCTATTTCTTTCTCTCCTGCAGTAAATTGCAAAAATGGTGTGATCCCTGCAACATTTCATCAAATACGACTCACCATTGTCAGAGCAAAATGTTTGATATAAAACAAGAATGATCTTTCTTTCTTTTTGGTCAGATAAGCTGGGTTGAATTAATAAAAATGCCACATTCACAATGATATTGATAATTTGCATGTGAAAAGCCTTCCACCTGGTAATGAAAACAATTTTTCAGTTTTGCCACCACTAGTCGCAAGAGATAAGGTCTGCTGTCCTCCCCTTCACAATTAACCGCGCACACACAAAAAAGGGAAAAGGTAGGAAAAAAAGGGAAAAGGTAGAATATGTGTGACAATCGCAAATTGCCTGTTACCTGAACCCGATGCTAAGGTATTGATATTTCCAAGTGCGGCTGCACAGCTGGCAGGCTTTTACAGCCTGGCCGTGTGCGTGCACTAAGCTGGGCACCTCCAGGTTGGGAAGGTAGAGCTGAGTACGTGCTTGGAAGAAGTTTTTATACCGTATTAATGGCATTTGGGGAAAAAACCCCTAAACCAAGTTTGTTTGCTAACCCCTTTTGTGGTTAGCAGGCCACTGGGTGGCAGTGCTGTGTGTGCACGTGTGCGTGTATATATATATGTGTGTGTGTGTATACACACACACACATGTATAATGGGGGGGGACCCTCTTTTTGGGGGGGTTGTTTCAAACCTGGGCTTGTTTGCTTATCCTTGATACCCTGAAGGCCACCGTGATGCCTAAGGCAGGAGAAGACAGGGCCGAAGATTCTGTGTGTGATTCTGTGAAAGATGCTTCAGCCTTGCAGAGCGTAGACGATCGCTGCGCTTCCATCGACCTGTATGAAACTCCACAGCCAGAAGGAGCGAGTGCCCAAAGGTCAATCCCAGTGTCGACACTGGGCCCATCCAAGCTGTCCCAGCCTTGCCTCCAAACCTGCCCTTGCAGTCTTTGTCATCAGAGGAACAAAGAAGCTCTTTGCTGATCGTCCCGAAACAGAAATGGCTCAAGGAACCTGCCTTGTTCCCTGCCTCTACCTGTGACCCACATGCTTTGCCCTTGTTCTTCCTACCCCACAGAGAATCACAGAATGGTTCGGGTCAGAAGGGACCTTAAAGATCATCAAGTTCCACCCCCCTGCCCTGGGCAGGGACACCTCCCACTAGACCAGGCTGCTCAAAGCCCCGTCCAGCCTGGCCTTGGACACCTCCAGGGATGGAGCATCCACAGCTTCTCTGGGCAACCTGTTCCAGTGCCTCACCACCCTCACAGTAAAGAATTTCTTCCTAATAGCTAACCTAAATCTATCTTCTTCCAGTTTAAAACCGTTACCCCTCATCCTATCATTACACCCCCTGATAAAGAGTCCCTCCCCGTCCTTCCTGTAGGCCCCCTTCAGGGACTGGAAGGGGCTATAAGGTCTCCCTGGAGCCTTCTCTTCTCCAGGCTGAATAACCCCAACCCTCTCAGCCTGCCCTCATAGCAGAGGTGTTCCAGCCCTCTGATCATCTTCATGGCCCTCCGCTGGACCCGTTCCAACAGGTCCATGTCCTTCTTGTGCTGCGGACTCCACACCTGGAGGCAGTACTCCAGCTGGGGTCTCACCAGAGCGGAGTAGAAATAACTAAGGCCACATTTTCAGTGACTCGGAATACGTGCATGTGCTCGGTTATAGCTGAAGCACGCACATCTCTTGCATACGACCAGCAATGATTTGAATTTAACGACACATCCCCCCAAGATAATTCCAAACTGATAAGCATTTCCCAGTTATAAGGGTAGATTTTAAGTGTCTGATAAACAGATACAGGTTTCAGATGCCAAATTGAGACCTCATCGGGTTTTGAATTTTGCCTTTTATCTCAGTTCAAAGCTGCTAAGACGTGGCATTTCTTTTAGGTTTGTTTCTGCAGTACACCTTCATCATGGTACTTCTGTCTGCATTTCATGGCCCTTAAAGCACAGGTCATATTTGACTCTAGTTTTGGACTGTTTCAAGGTGGCAGGTTTGATTAATCTTGTCCTGTACTTGACAGATACCCAATTAGTCTCCACAACTCTGTCGAGGAGGTAACTCTACCTACTTTGGCTAAACAATCCTACATGCAGGATGAAGAAATAAGCTGTGTATGGGCACTGTGAAGTATGGGAGGGGGCTTCTTGCAAGATTAACTTGAGATATCGGACTCTTCCTGCTTGTGAGAAGTCAGAGTGAAAAAGAGGGCTGGAGAAGGTGACACAAGAATAGATAAAGAAGGAGGAGGAAATCTTTATGACCCTCTTTTGGGGCCATCCAAATAAAGACGACAGTGCTGCTAACCACTCGAAAATCTACCCCCTTAGTGATGAGCACACCTGAGAAAACCTCCAAGAAGGCTGTCGTGCTTTTTCCTGGTCTTCTGATGGTTCTTTGGAAAATTCTGATCTAAATCTTTGCAAAACGTGCAGATTACAACAGCAGTTAAAACAACCCAAAAAAAAAAAGAAAAAAAACAAGAAAAAAATTCACATGCACACATGGTCCTTTGCAAATTAGAACTTTTCTGCAAGGAAAACATGAGATTTAACAATATGTTCCATTTAGCAAAAATTACAAAATCTGAAGGGGCAATGTAAAGAATGTAACTTTTTCTGCTCGCCGCTTCTTGCTAACAGCTAAAAAACGGCCGTGCAAAAGGCCTTTAATGTGACACCTCATTTCAGCTCTAGAAAGGCACTTGATTTCTGTCTACAGAGACTGTCATTTTGCCCCCCATCAATAATAAATGTTTTTTTCTTCTCTTTTATACTAATATTTCTCATCCTTTTTGGCCTTTGTGGTGGGCAGAGCTGCTGAGTGAATTGCTTAGGCTTCGGAATACAGGGAATTTTGGAAGAGTAAAGTAGAGCGGAGGGATTTCCCCCAAAGAGCTCTAACCAGGAGCTGCAGGGAGAGCGTGGCCCCCAGGTTAGCTCCCCCTGCGGGCTAGAACAGAATTCTTTGCCTAGATCTCACCTAAGAGCTTGCCTCTTGGTGGCCAACACCAAGGAGAAATCACCTACATTTGATCCCAAAAGCTCTCAGGGCATTGCAAACGCCCCAATCGTAGTAGGAGCAAGCTGGGACAGGATGCTTTCAATATCATACTCCCCTTCTGGATCCTAAGTTAAAGAATCACAGAATCATGGAATGCCAGGTTGGACAGGACCTCAAGGGTCATCTGGTACACCCTTTCTTGGCAAAAGCAAGATCAAGACAAGATGGCCCAGCACCCTGTCCAGCTGAGTCTTATATTGATTCTATGATTCTAAATTAAAGTTTTTGAATACATGACCCTGGTTGTGCAGCACCGTGCGCTTGAAAACCCATCTCTTTGGAAACCCGATTTGTCAGTTCAGTGAACACGTTCCTCGGGAAGGAAAACTTTAGTGCAGCTTGTGCCTAAACATGATTTTTTTTTTTGCTCTGATCTTAGATCATTAGTGTCCTCTGTGGCGAGGAATGTGAATGATTGATCTGCTGCCAGATTGCACCGAGCACAGCGAGATACCAGCGTAAGGGCGAGACTGTACCTAACACTCCTGGCGGGTTTAAGTGCTCTCTACAAATGTAGGAGTAAGGGGAGAGAAAAAGAGCCGGCGTGGGGGAGAGGGACCACAGGCATGTAACAGACTTCCTGACCTGGTGATTTATTTATGGCATTCCTAGAGGGGAAGAAGCCATGCGAAGATCATGAGCCTGCCTGCTGCAGTAAGTGGCGTGCCCACACGTATTTAGCGAGCCACAACACAAGGCACAAAACCTGCAGAGGATGGGGGAGTGCTTCCACTCTGTGTGAGGTTATCGAACGATTAGAGTCAGGGAATGAGAGAGTTTTATTTGGAGAAACAGGAAAGATTTGCCTTGCTTCTTCCTATAAATAAATTACAGGAAGATTCTTGGGTTTGCTTCCTTGAAAGGCAGGGTGTTTCCTCTCCCAGCGCACACCTCACCACGCTTTCCTCCTGCTCCGGCCAGCTCCTTCAAGGGCTTCTGCAGGGAATTTTGGATGCGGATAACTATCTCAGATCTGTAAGAGAAAAGGCTCTGTTCCCACCGAGATGCATGGGAGACAGATTTCACAGCGAGCTGCTCTCTCCAGGGGGGGGGAACAATGAGAGGAGCGTTGCAGAGAATAGGCCTCCAATACAGCACACAAAAAAAGGCAGAATCTGTGTCAGCTGAAACCAGTCACAATGTTCGTCGGCCTGATGAATACTCGCATTGGCAGATGAAAACGTTTCTAAAGTACAGTATTGCATAAAGGAACCACACAAAGATTAACTCTGAACTCGCTGAAAAGCCCGATTCTATGAGGTGCTGTGTCCCTGCAGCTCCTAACGAAGAGGGCATTGCTTTGCTCACCGTAAATAGATGCTACTAAAGTGATGTCGTGGTTTTGGCCGGATTGGCCAACCAGAACGACAGATGGCCCTCCCCCGCCCCGGCCTCCAAAGAGAGGAGAGGAAGAGATAAGAGATTTATGAGTTTAGAAAAAGAACTGAACTACTTTAATGAAAATATTAATAAATAATGAAATAATAAATAATAGTATTTTTTTTTTTAAAAAGTATACAATACATACAGAACCGTATCCAGCTCCCAGGTTGACGACCGCATCACCAGCAGGCACAGGGAAAGTCCCAGACTGGAGTCAGCGATGGACAGGAGCAGGATTCCAGATCTGGAGTCAGGAATGCTCGGATCGGGATCAAAAGCAGATGAACAGTCCTCCTCGAACGTCAGCTGTTGAAGAAAGGGATTTGACCTTTTGATCCCTCGGCTTTTATGCTGAGTGTGATGCAGATGGGATGGAATACCCCTGTTGGTCAATTTGGGGTCACCTGTCCCGTCTGCTCCTCCCCGCAGGTGTGACCCCTCTACAATTCTTCGCTTCCGACCCTCTAATGGGGCAAATAACAAAGTTAGCTGACCTTGGTTGTTATAGTAATAAGTATAAGTAAGAGCCTCTCTGTGTACCATTCCCTGGTATAATGAGGTCTTATCACTGTGAGGGTGAACGGTTTCTGAACAACACGCTGTTAATTTCAGAGTTTAGTCAGTTAGAAGAGGCACAGCTAAAAAGTAAAATTACAAAACAGAAAATTGGTTCTGTTTTACCTCAAACCAGGACTGGAGCAAACCCTGGGTTTCACCAGGATGGTGCAGTCAGCAGCGGGAGCAGCAGCAGCATAGCAGGAGGCTGGGCCGTGCCGTGGGGAGGGCGAGGGGGAGCTCAGGGTGTTTGCTAGCACTCACCAGGCATTTCACATCACAGAACATTAAGCCCTAAACAAGGACACAGTCTCACTTCAGAGTTCTTGACTCTGATGTCTAAACTGGACCCCATCAGAAACAAGATCTTCAACGAAAGCTTGGGCCACCCCATTTTGTTTCTGAATTTAGCTTCTGCTTCTTCTGTGGGGATTTCAGAAGGAGGTAGCCCTGGTGGCCTGAGGCTCCTGGAGATCTGTGGGGACATAGGGCACCAGGTGTCTCCAGCTGTGCAAAGCTGAGGGTCTGATGACTTGAAGAAAGCTCAAAAGCATCGGCGGTGACTTGACTTGAGGAGCTGGATTTAATTACTCCAGGAGTGGACTTAATGCTTGGACTTGCACCCCAATCAAACTTGTCTGTTGTTCATAGGGTCCTAGTGGAAAAAAATAATCTCCATTTATATATGGGAATATAATAATCAATCAAGCTTTATTGCTCCTGTTTCCATTCTAGCAGCTTATAACCACATAATAAAAGCACATAATGAAAACATCATAAAAACACACAGTAAAAACACATTCACCATGCAAGTATTGCCATCTTAGCGCGTCCTGGATAGAAATGCTGAAGAGTTCTTGAGGTTTCTGGTACGTACTAGTAACCTCCATAACACTACATCACACCCACCCTTTCCACTCGAGGAATGCTATCTATTTAAACGACAATGGTTGCGGAAGATGCACGTCAATGTATGGATTCAGCAAACTAAGAACATGAAAGGTCTCCAGAAGGGTTTTGCCGCCTTGGCTTTACAAAGTTGGTTAGAAAATTCTGTGAGAAAAGCCTCTTCAGCTGCTTTTGTTGCATTATAGGTCTTATTGGAAAAGCCACACGAGATGGATGTTATATTAACATTCTTCTTCCCTGTGGTTAAAATTCAGGTTCATCTTCACAGACGCTCCTTGGCTTTACTTTGAAGGATGCAAACAGCTCACTCTGCCTCCCTGCTGTAGCTTAATTTTCCTTTTCCTGACAGTTTTTCATATACCCTTGCTCTAGCAGAACATGGTTTGCTCACACTGTAGATGAATCAACAGCCTGAACCTGCAACCTGAACATCCCACCTGGACTGGGGGATGATTCTGCACCACGACAAGAGATACTGGTCCGTGCTAACTCTGCTTTATACCCACACTGTTTTGATTCATGTCAGATGACCCTCGCCCTGGTGCATTGAGATGACCATGGCAGAGCAGTTGCACTCTTGGGCTTCTTTTCCCACCCCATGTAGCAGCAACTCCTTTATCTGGGGAAAGTTGCTTAGGTCAAAGCCTTGTGTAGCTGGCCACTGAACATGCCCACTTGCCCCTTCACGTATTTTCCAAGTTTCTCACACAGTTATTTCAGTGAGCGAATAGAAAGGAAATTAATCATCAATCCCTTCAGCGACTTTATCCTTCACTTCAATAGTGCTGGAATAGTTACCTCTCACTTTGATAAGATCCTCTTGAATTCTTCGCACTTTGAAAGATTCTGTTTGGGGTTTGAAGCCGACATTACAGTGACACCGTGAACTTAATGGCTCAGCTACAGGTTGATTTTTCTATTTTTTTTTTAAAGCCACAGATGTTACTACTAACATCTAAGATGTCTGAACCTGGTTATCTTAGAGATTAAAGGCGATATTGTTCCCAATTTTTTCCAGCTGCTTATTTTGTGTCTTTGGGAAACACTTTGTACTCACATGGCTTTGCTTTTTTTCTCCATTACTTCTCTCTCTTTTGTTTGCTTGACACTTTCACGCGGAGAAAGGGGAGAAACATAAACTAGGCAAATGTGATTTGATCACAGAGCTGGTAGGGGGCAGGTACAGTCAATCATTGCTGCCTTGAACTCTCTTGTGTGCGATCAGCTGGATTTTGTTTGGAGAGAGTCCCCTGAAATTATGTAGCACAAAGATGACAATCCAAAGCCTGCGATCAAGGGATGCTTTTGCATGGACTCTGGGTTGGGCGTAGTATGTAAATATTCCCCCGTATAATTTGCAGATGTGGGAAAAGCTGGAGGCTGGGTTACCAAAACCCGTAGATTGATCCATCTGCAGAGCAGAAATTCCTGGCCTTAGTCCTTCGGTCCCTCTCCTGAAACATAACACCACCATCAGAGGCATTTTTTTCCCCAAGTTCTCAGCCTCTTCAGAGACATGCTAAATTAACCTGAACTCCCCTGGTTTCCCTTAATCTGACAAAAATACAAGACGCAAAGCAAACCCCTTGTCCTCAAACACATTGCAAATGAAGGCAGCACAGCTACCTCCCTTACACCAGCTCTGAATTTGGTCCCTGGGATTTTAACTGTTCCTTTATCTACTGAAAAGGAATGTTAAAAAGTTTAATTGGCATGTAATGAGATAACTATAACAAGTTAATTAGTTCTCAATTAAATTGCGTTTACCATACGTTCTGAATGTGTTGCTAGCAATTAACGACACCTAATGAACTTGCAATAGCGACTGAGTTTACAACGATAAGGAAAATAATAATAATAATGCTCACACGTGGCTTCATAGCACATTAGAAGCGACAGATGATTTAATAAGTATGTGGCTAAATCACCGTATCTCGTGCAGCCACTGGAAGGGAAACATCCAGGAAATTTATTCTGGCACATCTAACAGGGTTTGAGAGGAAACAATTGGCTTTCAGGATAGGTCTTGTTGGGAAAAAGAGTTCCCCGAGAGCTGTAGGAAAATTGCAAAGGGGAAGGGGAAGCAAAGCTGCAGGATAAGGTCAATTATTCATTTTAGACTTAAGAAAGCACGACAAAGAAAGATCATGACAAGCAGTTGGAATACGATGGAGATCCTGAGGTGGAAGCCTCGGTGGATGAGGGAAAAGGGTTAAATTCTTTTCCAAGACCACTTAAGTAGGTGAGTATATGGAGAGCAATTTGTCTCTGTGCTGCAAGTTAACCTCCCCTTAACGCTCTCCCCATTAGAGTGCCACACTGAATAGGCACTAGAAGGAAAAAAAACCCTACAAACTAATTTACATTTTAATGAATTTTTAATTGAACCAAAATCTGTTGTTTCTGTTTAAAGATGCAGTGTTGACTTTGTGGTCTGTGCTGCCGAGAGCCAAGTGGCAACTTAATGTGATAAAAAACAATGATAACGCTAAGCTTAATTAGGTTTGAAAGTGTGCCTGGTAAAGTGGCGTGGAATAAAAACGTTGCCTTCCTTCATGGAAGCCGAGCCGCGGGGCCGGGCAGAGCCTGGACCACTCAAGCATCCTGGATGTGAATAAGCAAGAACCGGAGCCGCTACTTCTTGCTCATGAAAAGCTCAACTGATTGTGTGAGCGGGCTGGGAGAGAAAAACCTGCAATAGGCTCACCCACAGTAACTTTAGCTCCATCTCCTCCTGCCATTAAATCCAGCTTTAATGACAGGCAAAACCTACTGGGGTTTCTCCAATCACTTGTCTCTTCGAAACAGGCTATATTGAAATGCCAAAGCCTGCGAATTGTGAATTTCCAAGGGCAGGACTTGGAGGCAGTGGCTCTCATCCCCTTCTCTGTCCTGGAGCGTGCCTCCAGCAAGATAAACAGCTCCTCCCCCTATGCATCCTAGAGCTAGGATACAGGAAAAAAAAGCCCTTACGCAGGGATTTCTGACCAACTGCACTTGGATTTAACCAAAAGCGCTACCCAGTATTTAGGTGAATTCATTTGCTTTCTCTCTGAGGTACCTATAATCCCGTTTGCGGACATTTTAACGTATTTTGTTGTATTTTTGATGTCTTGTACCGAGTGATTTGCCAAATTGACCATGGTGCACGTATACCGAAGGAGCTCAATGAAATGGCAGGAGAGCAGCTATTTTAACTCTAGTTTCTTGCAGGTCCTCTTCTTTCATCCTTTCTCTGGGTGCCTCTTCTTCTGGGAGGATTCCTTCGTTCATAACATGCTCAGGGTTTCACATAATTAAACCCTGGTTTTATTAGTTATTATTTATTAGATTATTGTTGGTTTGGTTGTACAACAAGCATAAGCTGAATACACCCCTCGCCTCCACAGAGAGCCCGAGCATCTGACACTGTAACGAACCCAAATAAAATCACAGCAATCCAAAACAAGCTGTGGCAGCAGGTTTCAAAACCTGTTAAAACCACTATGCGAGCTTCGTCTTCCGTATCCTGCTGCTACCTACAGCATCCCGCGTTTTGCAGCAATTTGCTCCGCAATTGCCCTGCTACTACACTTGAATTTATATTGCATGTAAGTCACTAGCCTTCAGTGCTCAACTTTGTCCTTTACATTATACACCACTTTATACTTGACTTTTAAAAGTAAGGGTTCCCCCGACCAATTCGTTTCATACCTCCTCCCGGTGCCAGTGGGCAGTAATTTGGTTCCCTGTTAGTGTGGGTTGGAAACACGTTCCTTCCTAAAGGGAACAAGTTTGTCACTAAAAGCATCCTTGCATGCATAGTGGTTAAGGCAGAGGCCTTCCACCTCATCACACGCTTGAAGCTCTCATTATTTCTAGCTGGAAACAAGCAACTTTACGAATGTACTCGATGATCTCAAAGGTCCCTTCCAACCTAGACGATTCTATGATTCTGAACTTTTCACTGCTCCATCAATTTCTTCAACTGCTGGTGATTCCGCCTTCAGAGGTGCTAGACTCCAGACTCCCTTTCCCTGCTTCGCTGCTCTATTTTAGCTGCTGCTCTCTGGAGCTAGATCATCTGAGCAGAGTCACAGCTCTCCTCACAATGCCTTGGCTCGGGAAGCTATTCCTGCCCCTCCTGGCTTGGCAACAGCCGGAGCTGTCAGGGAAGGCTGCTGTTGCTGGGTGTGATAAGCAGAGCAGTCCAAGAATAGCCCTTGGTCCTGACGGGGCATAATCCCAGAAGAGCAGGGCCACGAGGACATTAATGAAAGGGGAAATAAGTCACTAGGAGTTTTGAATTTCAAACAGGGACACCAGGATGCCCAAAGCCACACGTATTGAGAGAGATGATGTACCGAGCACAGGACTCGGCAGGCTCTTGCCTTTGCACGAGACATCACGGTGGGGATTCACCTGCCCGTAGCAGGTTATCAGGACCTCTCTGGGCCGGCAGGGTGCTGACGAGTGCCACCTTCCCAAGAGCAGAGCTGGAAGAGGTTAGTGTGCTTCCAACGTATTGTGGTCTCTCTAAACTCGTTTTTCGACTTGGTTGTTGAGCATGAGCAGTCCCAGAGCTGGAAGGCTGGATGCAAATTCAGTTAGCAGGGCTGGGAAGCTCTCAGGGGACAAAGAGAGACTGAGGACAGGCCTTTTTGCATGTCTTTCTGCTGCACTTGCGCAGGAGCTTGTCACTCTCTAGCCCACAGGAACAAGCTATCTTGAAATCCAGGAAACAGCTGCTAAATGGCAGCGATCTCTTTGCATTTATACGATGAACATTACTGGACTGTGTGAACTCAGGCTCCTGCAGATAAGCTCTAAATGTGGGTGGGTTTCACCTCATTTTGCTTCTGCCTTCAAAAAGGGTCCTTCAACAAATTGTGCCCTTCCTCCCCCGCCTTTCTTTTCCTTCCTTCTTTCTCCTCCCTCCTCCCGTGCTGCTGCTGCGGGAAGTTAAACATCCAGTCAATTGAGCGATTTTCCATTTTGCTCTGACAGTTGCAGACATTTGAGGCCACCTGGAGCTCCTGTAACACCAAATGATGGACCAGGCCAAGGGAGCACCATCTCCCTCTCTAATGAGCTTCAGCAGAGCGGCTGGCAGGTCCTGACGAGTGCTGCAGCAGAGGACTCTCTCTGCCAGAGAGGTCACCTCCTAGTCAGCTCCGGGCATTTCCTTGGAGGGATTTGTAGCTGAGGGCTGTGGCTCCAAATTTGACTTGATCTGGGTGATACGGGCTCTCAGACCCAGACAACATTCACTCTCCTGCTTTCAGAAATAGAGCGATACTTGGTAGACCACTCTGGATGCCAGACAAAATAAACAGCAAAGAGGTAACCCACCCTTATTTGCTGTTGAGGGAAAAATAAGCCCACAATGCATCGTGCTGCAGGAGGTCTCCCCAGGCTCTAAGTCAGCATCTTTGGGAGAGAAAAGTACCACCCAAAAGATGGGTTTATGTGAATGTTGCTGCAGTGGTTTAAGATGTTGCCTTCTCCTCAGAGGAGAACACAGACCTGGACCTCAGTTGCACCCAAGCAGGTTCTGGCATCCTTCTTCAAAGCCACCATCACCACGTGCTGCAAGATACAGACCTGAGGACGGAAGAGGCTGAGGGGAGAGAAGCTTTGGCAGATAGGCAGTGAAACAGCTGGAGGCTGTAATTTCCTAAACTGCTGCGGCATGAATTCATCTGTAAGCAGGAGGTCCTAGCGAGTACATAGCTTTACACCCATTTATGACAAGGCTTAGGTCAATGGTGATCATTTTGTTCCCCAGCTCTCTAATGGGGATAGGCGTAGAAAAGCTGTCTTTCTAAGTGGATTGATATAATTGACTCAAGCAGAGATCAAAAACTCCTAGGAGATTAGGACTGTGGTCTTCTTTGAATGTGGATAGTTCCTAGCACAACAGAGCCCTGACTTTGGTTAGGCCTACTGCAAATTAATAAGTGCAATAAATTATATAATGGATGGAAGAACTTAAACAAAACACTTCTGCCCAAGAAGGTAGAAGTGATTTTTCAATAGCACACTTTTCAGGTTTTTACCAGGCTTCAGCTGCTCTTTGAATAATGAAATAGAGGAACAAGTGAAATACATATGCCTAAACCACGATCCTAATTGAAATACATCATGGTCAGACAGGGCATGTTCTACACAGGCAAAGATCAGTGCGATAAAGCAAGGAACAAGATGGAATAGTGCTTCAGAAGTGTTTAAAAGCTCTTCCCATTCGGCAGGAGTGGCTCACATTTGCAAAACATTTATTCAAGTCTTAGTTGAAAATAAATCCTTGAATGTAGCTATGCTATTCAGAGATTGCAAAGTGGCAGTGGCCTCTTTAATCATTGTCCCATTCAAGCCCTAATCAGCGCAGCGTATGCGGGAACAAGTGGTAGGAGCTGAGAATTCACCTCCTCAGCAGGGTGAGGTTGTCTGTGTCTCTTCTTTCTAATTAGAAGCTCTATTCAAATGTTAATCAGCAACACCATGATTAAGGAGGATTAAAGAGAACACTTGGACATCGCTTCACTGATGTGGCAAAAGAGGCTTTTCCTTTCTTGTAACAAATAAGGATGTTCTTCTCCTGGTGGAAGTCAGTTTGCTTCCCAAGTCTTGTTTGACTTCACCTTAGCAGCGAGGATGCCACCCCTCCTCCAAGATGCTGCGGAGATAGAGGGCAACTGTTTTACCTCCAAGACCTTTGCTTTTTGTCTGCCATCTGAGCCACTGGCCCTTGGTGACCATTGTTGGTCTGCTGAGGCAGCGATGAGGGACTTGGCCACCAGAACCAAGAGGAACTTAGGAAATACTGAAGAGAAAGATGGCCTAAAAGAAAGTCACAGGAATAAGCTCTCTGCTCCCCCAATATTAGCTTTGAGCTCTGTCCTCAGTTATTCCAGTGCTTTAATGCCCTTCTTATCCCACCACTTCTCTGCCAATATAGGCTCCTAAACAGCCCTGCCCGGATTTTTGTTTAGAGAAAGGAAGAAAGTCACCAGTGGGGTGAGATGAAATCAAATGAATCTGAGCTGAATGGGAGATGTCAACAAAGGAATATTATAACCGATGGAAAAGGACATAACCCTGCAACTGGAAGGGACAAAACCACTGGAGATCTTACCAGAATGACTCCAGACCAGACAGAATGAAGATGGACCACAGAACTAATGGGTCCATTCAGAATGTCTCTGCCATCCCATATTCAAAGGGAAAAGGTGCTGCACGAGTAGATACCATGTCCTTCTCCAACACCCTCTCCCCAGGTGCCTGCATCACATGCCATGCCTTGCCCAGCAATATCACGTCATTCCCAGTCCCTTCCCGTGCCCCATAATTAGGGGAAACAGAAAGCTCTCTTGTGTTTCTTCTGAGAGATGAGCTCAGCTGGCATGAAATGAAACCATTTGTCTAATGGTCTAATATTTGGAAAAAAATCCCTTCAAAGAGACTGTACTGGAACTGGCAAGTCCTCCAAATACATGAAATGATTTAATTAAAGGTGACAATTTAAACTGAAATTTTAGTGGACGGTGACCTCATTGTAAGTCTGTATTCCACTATTACAAAAAGTTAGCAGCAGGTGAGACTGCCCTCCCAAATCAAACGTTTTAACATAACTGAAATCCTGACACAAAAATATTCCTCTGAACTCTGGGGCCAGGGAGAACTCCCTCCATTTGCATCTTTCAAAAAAAAAAAAAAAAAAAAAGAAAAGAAACAAAAAAAAAAGAAAAGAAAAAGAAAAATCAAAGCAATCAGTTCATTTCTGGTGGAGAATTTGGATGCTACCTCCTGCATCAATGCATAAACCTCAGCACAGCGTTCATTAAGCCGTGATGATTCGTGACTGTCTTCTCCAGCTGAGACACAGGATGGGTTCAGCCCTGAATTGCCCTCACTATCTGGAGGCATTTAACTCTGGGGGTGACAACATACAGATTGCTGTGGGTATTTTGAGGCCGACTCCGCTCTGCAAAGCTAAGTGTTGACTTCAGCTGGGTTTCTGACGATACAGAAAGTAGGCAAGAGGAGATTCAATCCCGCACTATATATTATATATGATTGCTTGGGGCAAAAACTACCAGCATCTTCAATTCCTCTTGGTATTGTACAGGGAAAAAAAAGTGGTGGCAATAATAGGCTGTGTGCTTGCAGAGTACTTCCAGGCTGGATTCATTTTTAAAGTCAGCTAAAGGTTAGCACAGAGTCATCAGGGACTTCTGAAAATTAGGGGTTTTCAAAGCATACAATTCCCGCATTGAGATTCTGTTAGCAGTCAACATCCAGTCTGAATCTTCAAATACCAGCTAGGCCTTCAGCATACCTTTATGTCACACTAATAGACAGTCACATCTCAGCCACCACCACTGAAAGAGTGACTCTTTGAACTGGAGACCTGTCCTATTAAATGGAGATAGACTCTAATCTTGGGAGGCATATCTATGCCAGATTTGATGTATGGACGACATGATAGTGGAGGTCTGACGGGATAAACAGTTGTGTAAACCATACAAACTCATAGTCTACTGACCGACAGCAACATCCACATCCCTCTGCTGTCACTGCTTGCTGGTACCTGCACGAGATAGATTAAGTGTGGCAAGATCAACCTGCCCACGTGACAGTATAACTACACGGGAAAATCAGGGGAGAATTGGCATCATATCAAAGCATGCCAGAGGGAAGGTGAGTAAGAAACAATTATTCAGTGGTCTTGCAGCAGAAGAGCAAGGGCTCATCAAATGAAATTCTCAAATTGCAGAGTTAAGCAAAGAAAAAAAATAAGTACTTTTGCACACGTATTTAAACTGTGGAATATATTGCCACAGGATTACAAGGAGGCCAAAAATATTCATGGCCAGAAAAAAAAAAAAATCTGTCAAGAGCCATTAAAAAGAAAGACTTAAATATTGCCCAAAGAAGTGCATACTGCCTAAAGGTGAAAGGACACAGAGAGATGCTTCCTCTCTTCCTCTACAAAAAGCTTCTGCTGCTGCTGACTGTTACAGACAGAAGCCAGAGCGAAGGAGATGCTTGGTTCAGCTGTGTACAGCCATTCTTCCATCCTTATAAAAAAATTAAGTAATGTTCTGTTCATAGACTCATCCTTTCTGGGGAAGTTCAGGATCTCCAGATATAGTTTTGAAAAGGTTCAGAAACTTTGCCTTTGACTGATGCTGGACAAGGACCATCTTGTTGGCTGATTGCAATTAATCCCAAGAGCCTAATGGATTACCATGACTCCTAAAGGTCAATTCCTACCTCCAGAGCACTCCCAGGATAGATGAGCCCCATGTTAGCAATGCCATCCACGTCCTTACGCAGTCAGGATAGCGTTGCATGCTTCTCCTCGCGCTCAGGGTCTCGGATCCTGTCCCTCAGCGCGAGCCAGCAGACTGAGAGGAGCCTGTCTCAGCTTCGCGGCTGCCCGGGTCTCCAACATTTTACTGCTGTCACCGTGGCCGTGTCTGTACAGCATAATTCAGTGCTCTGTAGAGCTGTATCAGCCAGCTCGGAGTCAGGCAGCATCTGCACTATTGGCACCTGAGCTGCATGCACATGGAGCTCCCTGGAAGTTAACATCTATTATTTCTCACCCACAGGGCTACTTCAGTGTCCCTTGCCCTTTGGCACCATGGGGGCACACCTTTGCTTGATTTCAGGCACTTAGTGTTGAGGTCTAACATTTCCTTTGCTCATCACTGAAACAGAGAAGAGAAGAGACTGCCAAGAGTAGCCATGTCGGTCTGTGCCATCTCAACATATCTTGCTCCACTCCCCACCAGCCCTGGGGAAGTGAGGAGGAAGACCGGCAGGATTAACAACACACCAGAAGTACAGACTTACATCTCCAGTTAGCACAGCGGCATCAAATCCAGGGGTGAAGCCCAGCAGGACAAGCAGCCCATCCCTCGTGGTTTCTGCATGCACAGCAGCCTGCGAGAGACCCGCCAGCCTCCCTGGTGCCACACAGGTCCCAGGTGGCCCAGCGAGCACCTTCTGGCCACGTCAGAAGCCCACACTTGGAGACGTCTTGTCTGCAGCATAAGTGAGTCATGTCTTGGGACAGGCTCAGATCTCTCCTTATATTCACTGTGGAGTTGCCATTTCAAGAGGTTGACCTCCTGTGGGCAAGGGTGAAATACTCTCACTAACGAGCTGGCTCTTCTTAGCTAGACTGAGATCAGCTGGTGCCACTTGGCTAGGGACAGCCAGTAGGTACCACAGCACTGGCACTGTCCTTCAGAGTTTAGGAGAAAGACTGGGAACGGATGAATTCGCCGTCTCCATATCTTTCACATAATGAAAACGTGGCTTTGCATCAGACCCCTTCCGTATGCTTAAGTATTGGGCACTTTCGTCTGGCAATAAAATTCCCTTAAAGCATTTAAAATAAAAAAAAAAAAAATCACAGAGCTACAAAACGCTGAGGTTTTGATCAGAAATCATTATGCTTCCCACGTGTTTAGAAATATATTCATCTCCTCCTTGCTTGCCTCTTTCAGCTAACAGTATCAGAGGAGTTCTTCCAGCTTCACCTATTTCTTGGCTTGCAAAGAAATAAAAATATTGATTGATGGTGGCAGGCAGATGTGATGAAAGCATCCCAATCAGAGGTACAACACTGTAGCCTGAGTAATGGTTTTCCCACCTCCCACGGGAGGCAGCACACATCAAGTGCTGAGCTGGCTTTTCTAGCGGGCAAAATTCTGCGCCATCAGATCTACATAAACCGCCACAAGTTCACTTCATAGGGGAAGAAGAAAGCAAATACATAAATTCAAAATAGCCCCCTGCCCTTGTCTTTACTCCTGTTAACATCCCGGCGTGAGCGTTAGTCTGTTGCAGCAGGCCATTTGTTTTAAGATTGTATTTGGCTTGACAGGGAGTCTCGACAGAAGAGTCCTACGTTAATCTGACAAGTTCCTGTTGCTCTTCCGTGCATCGAGCGAATCGTGGACAAACCGGTACCTCAAAAGCATGGGTTGGTCCTGCGGGGAGTCTGAGGTAGGGGCTTTATGGCAGAGCAGCCTGGAGGAAAGGTCCTGGGTGACCATGCCAGGTCTCCTCTAGAAGCAGAGGAGGAAGGTGGTCATCTTCCTCTGGAGCAGGGCTGAGACCTTTCAGGATGCCATTACCACAAAATCCTTTTCCAAATCAGCAGTTAAAGGAGTGGCAGATAAGCTGCCAATGCCAGTGTGCATGAATAGGTGGGTTCCATTTTAGGACAGCAGGACTTTGCTTTACATACAGTATCAAGGACATGTCCATATGGCAATGAGTCCTACCTCAGCCTGAGTTCGGACCCTGGTGGGATCCAAGCTGGATCCTGTTGCTGCTTGCAAAAATCAGCAGTAACTGGAAACAGCTGCATCTTATTGACCTGTCTTCCAAGATGCTGTAATTCTCAACCCCCAGGCTGTTCTTTGCCACCCAACGGCACCCTCTTAGTGCATCTTCTTTCGCACATGTAGGTAACCTCTGCCATAAAGAAGTCACCGTGTGGCTGCTTTCACGTAGTGCCATCCATTGCCATAGTCCCAGACAGCCTCTGAGCAGAGACCAGCCAACACAAACCCTTTGGGGGTCACCAGGGATTCGGGACACGCATTCTTCACACATGGTTGAGAAACAGGGGTCTAGGCAGCCCACCAGGTAGAATGGCCCCACTTCTTTTAATGCCAGGCTGCCAATACTGATACAGTAATTCTCACGGCAGCAATAATCAGCCGCAAAGGCGCAGAAAGATAAGCAGGCCGGGTTCATTTTAGATAAGGTAACCGTGAAAAAATGACAGCATGACAGACAACTGTGTGAGGGAGAACTCTCTCCACCGTTAAGGATCTCCTGACAAAATGATGGAACTTCCCAGCGAGTGCTGCTCAGCCAGCTCCAGAGCTTCAGCTGCTGCTGTTTCTCAGATGATACTTTCCGGATGGGATTCTTCTCTGAGGAAAAGGAGAGAGGGAGTGAAAGTTATGAGATACATGGCCATTTTGGGATAGAGAGCTCTGGAAGTCCTGGAAGTCAGGATGAACATGCCCACGGCACTGCACAGTTGGACTAGGTTTGTATTTTGCATTGTTGAAAGATGCTGAGTGCTCTCTCAGCGAGGTCAGGAACGTCGTGTTCATCTACAAGCACTCCAACCTCTGTCTTCCCACCCAGTTCTCCCCGCTATGCATACACATGCACAAAATTGTCATTAAATTGCCCAAAAACCAGCTTCTGACGGACAATATCATAGTCCAAACCCCCAGACGTTGCAGAAGGCAGGGTGCACCAGCTTTCTCCATCTGCTGGAAATAAAGGGCAGCCAGCAACAACTCCTGAGCACCCAGTTGGGCACGATGATGGGAGAGAAGCCCACGCTTCTTCCCAGCGACGCTCCTGGCTTGCCTTAGCCCTGGTCATCCCTTCGCTGTGTGGTGTCCGGAGGCGGTGTGTGATGCTGCAAACATGCACCCCTGAGGATACACGAGCAAAAGGGATCAGGGAGGTGGCTCCAGATCAAAATTTTTGGCTGCATCTCTGAATGCTCCTCTGCCGATGAAATATTTATGATGACATGTTGCCTAGCAATGACCAGATTGCCCTGAACAGGCAGGAGATAAAATATACTACGGGATGCGGGAAGCAAGTAGAGAATGTGAAGGTTAAAAAAACAAAAAAAAAATTCAAAGAAAAAACAACTCCAAATGGCCACTGATTTTGCTGGGCTTAAAACATTTTGCTAGTAGAAGATGAAATATAGATTTTGTCCAGTAAAATGTAGGATTGGTCAGACTAATATCACCAGCTAGGTAGAAGGCTTACAGGGATAAAAGCAGGCAGTCAGGAAGCACTTAGCTGTTATGTAGCAAAATGGTTTATTTTTCTCACTGCTTGGCGATGTGTGTCTGGACAGCACTGTCCTGTGGTGTTTTCTTCCCTTTCGTTGTCAATGTGCCAAAGCTAATTAAAGCGAGCTGGGTCTATCTGTGAAGTGGGATTTACTGAAACAAACTAATCAGGAAGGCAAAAATAGCATGTATTTTTGTCATTTGGAAGGAATTGGTTGGCTCAGAAATAGGATGGAGGGGAGAGCCGACATTGGATGTCATCTGTTTTGCCATCTGATGCTCCTCTTTCATCCTGGTGTATATTCAGAGCACTTTCAGGTTGTTTTTTTGTTTTTCACCTTCTAGATTTAACCCCATTTCCAACAAGCTGAAGAGCCAACAGGTGATCGAGCTAGCGTTTTGGAAAAACAACCGCTTTAAAAAATCTGCCGGTACATTTGCTTTTTGATGGACCTCGGCACAAAAAAAGGGGAAAAAGGGAAAGAGAGAAGTTCTTTTTCTGTGAAAAGAGATCATCTTGCGACTTCGTTGGTAGTATTTGTTTGCCGGAGCCTTGGCAGGGGCCAGCTGTTAATAGATGGGCTGCATGAGTTTTCTCATTCAATTTATCACCAGTCTTGCACAAAATGATTCTGCTGCTTCCGCGGGGGCACAGTCAATCTAACTATCTTACATATCTAGAGAAGCCCTGATTACTTTACCGTCCATTGCCTGGCAGTCTTTATTCCTTGAATAGCCCTGCGGGGAAGGGATTGTTGCTAGCTCCATTTTACAGATTCACAGAGAAGTAGCGCTTCAGACCAGAAGGGAACTTCGCATCCTCCAACCTGACCCAGATTGGGACATTTCATCGCTTACCCCAATTCTTTGTGCATGACTGATGTTCTCCTTCCCCATGGTACCCCATCCTGCCACCAGGAGATGGAGACTCCCTGAAGAGCTTGCTGCTTTGGTTAACCTCTTGGGAAACTGTGTTTAATCCCAAATCAATGCGCGGATGATTTCAGCTCCGAGCTGGGTGGCTGAAACACACAAGAGCCTGAAGCCATGATCCTCAAAAGCAAGTAGGCTCTTCCTTTTACCTTAGGATTCAGTGGGCTTTAAGCTCCTAATACTTTTGAGGACCCGAACCTGTGTGTTGCTCAGGGATCCTAAAAAATCAAACCAGACCTTCTGGGTCAGAATTGCCACACTGAGCTCCCCTTTCCTATCCTCAAGAGGAGTTCTTTAAGGGCTGGTTTTGAAGGTTTTCACAATCCTGAGGGATTCAGTCAATACAGGAGCTGTTCGCAACAGCCACAAGTTTGGTTTGTTTGGTGTGGTTTTTTTCCAAACCACTTCAAAGTGATCCCCAGAGGCTGTAGTGAAGACTAGAACATGGTTAAAGTCCAGTCTCAGAAGTTATTGATGAACTGAGGAGAGTAAAAAATATTTAGGACTGGAGGGGGTGATTTATGGCCACAGAGCTACCAGTGTTGGCTAAATGATGACTGAGCAAGAAGGTACTAATGGCAAATCTATTTGAAAAAGTATAAAATATCAAGGGCAAAGGCGGACCATTTCAGGTGGGTGCATGGCAGTGCGCCAGGGAAAAGTGTGGGCCCACTGGCAAAATTACCTTCTCAGCAGGGAGGTTGTGGAAAGCTGAGGAATGGTCTCCACAGGGGTCAGAGGAGCTAACGTGTGACTCTCACTTTAATAATCAGTCTGGAAACAAACCAAGACAAAAACCCTCAGATGTATGGGAGGGACTTTCCTGGCCAGCCCAGAAGTGCTGTGGGATGGGACCGGTGTTTTCCCTCCCCAGGTTTCAGCACGCTCAGGGGCTCTGGTCCCAGCAGGCTCCGTCAAGCATTTTGTCGACAGCTTGCATTTCTGCACCGCTCTGGCTTCGTGGAAGCTTTTTCAGCTTCGTCATTATGACAGGCCAACTCTATGACATTTTCTCCTCCGCTGGGTTTGCCAGGCAGAGGAAACATGCGCCAGTTGAGCTCCCAGCCCTGTCCTTCCACAAAGCAACCTGGGCTGCAGCGATGCTTGCCAGCCTTGCAGCTTTCCCCCCCAGGTTTTATTCAGAGCAGATGTTTAGCTGGAGCCCTTGGGGATGGTCACTCAACTGCTTGCATGGTGGAAAGAAAACCCATTCTCCAAGGTGGGCGATCATTGTGCAGCTGTACGAGGGCACGGGGGTGTTTTTGTCATCATCTCATGGCAGTTTTGGGGACAAGGCTACCTCATCCCCTCCCAACTCTCGTTTAGAGTCAGGGCGTGGGAACTAATTGCTTCTTTCCTAAATAGATAAACCAAGGGCTGTTTAACCTCTGGTGACTAAGTGGATCTGGGAAATAAAGCAAACAATCTTAAACACGACACACTGTATGGTCAAAAAGCAGCAGAATGAGATGGCAGGTCTGTTCAGCTGCTAAAATTGAGGCGCAAGGGGCCAGAACATGATCCTCTCTCCTCCATCCAAATAAAAGGCTGTCCATCAGAGCAGGAATTCAGGGGTGGGGCGATCAGATGTGGCACGTCTGTGTCAGGAGCCAGGCTCATCAGTTACCATTGATGGACTGTCACCAGGGAGATATTCCCCTCGGCACCGAATCAGATAATGCTGAGTCAAAACCATGCCCTTCAGGAGATTTCAGAGGCCCTCACTTCTTACCCGATGCTATCGCTTTTATTAGCAGCTGGAAGTGTGAGATGCAGTGAAGAAGCAGCAGGTCCCCTGGGTTCAGTGCTTGGCTTGTGCCAGTGATTTGCTGGATGCCCTTGGAAAAGCCAATTAAGATTTTGTCACCTCGGATTTCTCAGTTGTACGATCCAGAGCTGTTCGCAAGGGTAATTAACTCATAATCTGACCCCAGTTTCAGGTGTGTGGTTTGTAAGAGGAAGGCATGATTATTTCAAAAATCAGGTATTGAAAGTATTAATAGGTTGTTAAGGCCTGAGGCGATGACTGTGCTAATTTATTTATACGGCATTTGTTAAGCAGACCGCAGAACCTCTTCCAGCAGTCTCTACGCTGCAGGAATGCCTATAAGTCCTGTCTGTGCTCCAGCACACCCTCTAAAGAAGTGTTAAGTCCTGATTTAAAGATCTCAAGTGACAGAGACTTCATCACATCTGTAGGTCAGCTGTTGAAAGGCTTATTTACCTGCATCACTGAAGTATACCATATTGCTAGTCTGAGTGTATCCAGGATCAGTTCCCACTGCGAGAAGATTAAAGAGCTGTAAATGTGAGCAATCTCTAACCCAAGTGGGAAGCTGCAGACGGTGACTGAGCGAGCTCTTTGCATTCTGGTGGATAAACTGAATAGATTAGGGTTTAAAACTCTCAGAATAAAGTAGGTTTTTGAGACCTTAAATCATTCCTGGAACTCTCTCCAGTTTTTCCAGCATCTTTCGTTGAGTTTTAGATGCCCAAAATGAAGAAAGTGCCCAAACCGATCTCACTGACATTGCATTTCTATATCACATCCCTGCACTATGTATAGTCTCTTTCCTTATTCATTCATGGCTCATATTTGTGCTCTTAGCTACAGCTTTGTCTGGTAGTTCGTGTTTGATTGGTTTTCTACTGCGGTGCCCTATTTCTATTCCAACAGAGTGTTTGAACACTCTCAGAATATCTGTTTACAACCTGACCAATGTTTAGACGAAAGGGTAGGATGAGTAACTTGATATTTTGATCTAAAATAACAAGGGCCCAGAAGTCAGTCTGAGTTGGAGAGGTGGAGTCAAATTCACAGCTGGGGTTGTTCAACCAAGACTTGAAAGGATACCCTGGACGGAGACTGGAATTAATTTTCAAGGTGGGGTTTGCTGCTGGAGCACATCAAACCTGGCATTAAACTTATGAAATGTACTTTCTTTTTTTTCCCCCTCACTGTGGCTTTGAGAAAGAACCAGTTAAGGGAATTACACAGGATTAGTTGCTGCGGACATTTATTTTAACCTTTTTTAGTGATGAAATGGGAAAGTAAGGAGCACCCCTGACCTGAGCTGGGACAGTAGAACAAAATAGTCAGGAGCAGGCAAGCTTGTGTTACCCATATAGGAGAGAAACTGGACAGGGAGAACAGAGTTTCATTGGTGTGCGTGTTACATCTGTTCTTTGCTCGCACCCTATCCAAATACAAAGTCTTTGCGATACGTCTGTGAGTCGCCGTGGGACCACGGATGGCAGTCCTCACGTACATCCAAGAAGCACCCATCTCAAGTGCACAGCTGTGGGGCCAGGACACAAGAAATTACCAAAAAAACCTTTGAGTCACTGGGCTATAGAAGTAAATTAGAAAAAAAAATGACATGTCCATTAAAAAATAATTAAAAAATAATCCCTGCTGCTTCAACATGGCTCTCAGATGTGCCTTCATGCAGGGGAGGAGGAGGGCGTGTTTTTACAAGGAGCTGTTGGAGTTGTCTCTCAGAGGCCACCAGCACCTTCTTATGCTGTTCCTCTTCTGATCAGGTTCCCAACTTCTTCCCTCTGTGTTGCTTTATGTCCTCCACTCCCTGGCTTGTGAGGAGTAGCCTAAGAGTTAAAACAGCAGCGCAAAGCCCTGGGATACAGCAGTGTAAAACGCTGATGCTCTGGCATCTCTTCTGTAGGTCACAGAGCAATTAGCTGGAGCCTGACCCGGGTGGGCGGCTCTAGGCCTTGGCAAGAAGAGCCTTCCTCTGCCGAGCTGTGCCGAGCAGCTGGCACACGTCCTGTGCTTCCACCACGGCCCTGCTGAAACCTGACTTAAAACAAATTAATTCCCTGACAGGCGTTGCAAATGCTCCTAGCAAAGATAACCCCGTGGGCTGCGGCGTCCAAAAGCCTTCCCCTTGTCACTGCCAAGAAGAGCTGGTGGTTGCTCCAGCTGCACACCGACCGCTTCTAGAGTGGCTCGCACAGACATAGGGTGGTGCAAACCTCCAAGGTCTGTCCCCCTAAAAAGCTGTCATCCATGGAGGAAGACAGAAATCAGGACGAGGAATGCAAGGAAGATGCAGGACAGTGGAAGGACGGATCGAGGAATGGTCTCTGGGAAAAAGCTCTGTGGGAAGTGAAGGGTATTGTCAGGTGTGAAAAGAGTATTTCACCAAATAGAAGGGAAATTGTAAGAAGCAAAAAAACCCTAGGACTTGCTTTAACAAAAAAAATGAAGGAGAAAGTTATAAGAGAGTGGTAGAGATACCCGCAGAGAAACCTGGAGTTAAAAACTGCTTTCTTACCTGACCTAAACCCAAGGTTGGCTAATTCCAATTAATAAACCCACGTTAAGAACTCAGTTTTCTTGCCAAGTGGGCATATGCTGCTAAGTAGAACGGACAGTGAAGAAAGATAGTGGGAAGAAAGTAAAAAAAACCCCATACACTGAGGGAGAGGTGTCACAGTGATATACTAGAACCTATACCAAAAACCCAACAGATCTGTGTGTTCGCTTTTGAGGGGAGTAAAGGGGGAATTGTAGGAATGGAGAAGCAGAGATGAGAATTGTCCAAATTGAATGATGATTGAAAATCAGGAACCATGAAACCAGTGGAAAGGGAAGCTGAAGGGAATGGGGACAAAATCCTGTACAGCAAACAGTGAAAGGAAGGAGGACTGCTGGCAGAGGAGAAGGGGGAATGGTTTGCAAGGTGAAAGGGAAGAGCAAGTTTCTCTGCAAAATCTTGTGCTGAATAACTGATCAGTCACATAATGAAATATTTTGGCCTCTGGGAAAGTCCCCGAGGAGCTTCACACAGCGCTTCCAGCTGCCACATTCAGGTAGACAAATGTCATCTTCTCGCAGGTTTTGTATTGATGCGTGTGGAGCTGGAGCACAGGAGCATGCGGTGCCATGATCAACCATGTCATATATTAATGCTATTAAATTATGGCCCCGCGGTTATCGGGGGATATGGTGGAGTATGTTTTACTTCTGGCAATGAATGTAGCGTTTGCCTTGGGATGTCAATCAATAAAATATCTGCCCTAATTGCTATCGATTTATTCATTCATTATAATACTATACAATGAAAACCAACACTCCTGCGTTGTTCACAGCCCCTGCAGCAACAGCGGCGGAGCTTTCGCAAAAAATCCCTCTTGCACAGCAAAACTTAGGATTTCAGATGGGGACAAACCTCTGTGAAACTCCCAGTGACTTCAGCTCTCCACTGGGATACTAAGGGGCCACCGTCCATCACTTCGTATTGCTGTGGGCAAGGGACTGATTTTCACTTTTGCCTCTTCCATCACCTGCTGCTGAATGGGAAACCTCTCTCCCCGTTCTTTCTACCTCAATTCAGCAGCGGAGAACAAAGCCTCCCTGAAGGGAAAATGTAAGCTTGGATATCCCATTGGTTACGAGGCGGGTTTGCAGTCTGCGGAGATGCTCAGCAGCACGGTGATTGGCTTTGCTTAATAACAGTGAAAAAAGCTCCTTATCCTGTCAAAGCAGCATTAAAACCTCCCCTGCACAAGGGGGCCGGGCGGGCAGCGGCGGTGCTGGAGGGCTGACGGCTCTCTCCCGAAGACGCCTGGCTTCTGCTGTGCCATGTTTACAAGGCAAGCGGGTTTTATGCTACTTCTGGCTCAGCGGGATCCTGCCAGTATAACAAAACCTCCTCTCTTGTACCTAGGAGGAGGCAAAACACTTTTAAGTTGAAAGATTAACTCTGGCACGGCTGTGAAGCTGTGCAGAAGCGATGCAGCGGTGCCTCCAGCCTGGAGAGCGAGGGCTGGGGATGGGGCCGAGGGCTGGTTGCTCACCTCAGGGCTTTTTGTTTTTTTTGGTTAAAAAAATATCTGTTTTGTTTTGCTATTCTTGTGCTTCAAACAATGCTTGGGAGATCAGGCCATCCCAGAAGAAGGCTGCTGATGCTTATAGCACGATATAGAAAGAGGAGCCTTGTTTCCTACCTCGCTGGTAGCCTCAGTCATGGCTTCTTGCTTTGTTCTGGGGATGCCTCTACATCCCCCGCTCCCCCAAATGCCTCTCCCAGCCGTGAATGTATGCGCTGGCAATTAGAGCTAGCACAGGCAATTACGCTTCTGGGGTTTCTCTCTGGTCTCACCTCATCTGAGCAAGTCAATTAATCTCCCTGCATCTCAGTTTCTCTGCCTGTAAAACAGATAATAATGCGGGCACCACCCAGCGTGGCTTAATCGAAGTGCTGGCATCTCCCTGGCTGAGAGGGCTGCAGAGCTATGATGGTTTTTTTTTTTTTATCTCAGGCAAAGTGAAACGCTGCCGTCTGACCGGTGGTCATTATACCTGCCGAACCGCCAGCAGCCTGTGCCCACCCCCGGGATTCGGTGGGTCACCTCCCAGGACCTGCTGCGGCTCTGAGCCACCGCAGACCCCGCTGCAAATAACAGTGTTGGCATTTCTGCTCAGGGTGCTTCAGTTCAGCTATTTTTCTTTTCTTAAAGTTGCTGATTTCACTGACACTTCTTAAAAAAAAAAAAAAAAAAAAAGAGGAAGGAAGGGAGAGAAATCATTCAATTAGAGATGAAAATAATGGCCCTGTTAGGCAGCCGCTGCTGAATCGGGCGGGAGGAAGGTGAGCTGCAAACATATCTCACGTTGGGAGGAAGGGTGTGCTGGGTATAACAACAAATAGCTGCTGGTCTGATGCGAGGAGAGCAAGGCTACAAAGGGAAACAGCCCCAGAGGGATGATGGAGCTTGCCCAGGGTTGTGCACTGGGGGTAGGAATGGTGTCCAGCTGTCCTAGGAGGACAACCCAGATCACAAAACCTCTCCACACCTTCCTCATCCACCCCACGTTATTCCTTACAGCACTACAGAGAGTTACTCTGAGCCTTTCTTGCAGTAAAAAGTGACCTAATTAGGTTTCAGGATGAAAATTTACCAATTAAGTAACTTTTTTACAGGGAAAATTGCTGGGCACATGCCGTATCTCTTCAGGAGGAGATGTCCATTAGTGCTAATTGTGCTGGTGGCTTTGGTAATGGAGACACTGGTCTGTTTGGAGTCGGACAGACAAGCTTAATCCTATTTCAGTTACGCTACTGAACAGATAACGGATGTTAATTACTTGAGTCACTAATTCTCTGGATCACGGTGTAACCCCTGATCCAGAGGGGAGAAGTTTTGTATCCCATTATCATGTCCCTTGCATCAACTAATGACTCCAAAAATAAGCAACATGTTTAAATTAACAGTAATTTCTGTGTGCTTTGTGACAACTCTATTTTCAGCATCTGCTCTTTAAACACTTAGCGTTTTACTGCAAAAAAATGTATTGTGTTAAAGCTGGGAAAGCTATTTACTGGGTATTCTTGGTATGGGATGAGTGCTTTTCTGGCATTAGTCCATCTTACGTCCGCTTGGATTTTAAGGAGAGATTAAGTGGCTCTGACGTGAGTAGAGGAGGGTGAGCAAATTGAAGAAAACGTAACTGGAGTAAATGAACTTTCCAAGACTCCAAGTGGACTGGGAGAACCACCACCCTGGAGTTTGGACAACCTCCACATTCCCCAACAGCATCTTATTCCAAGAAAAAGCCTGTAGCTGTGCAAGCCATGGGAGTAGGGGCAGGCTGGAGCCCTTCTCTGAAGAATCCTTTGTGTTCTCAGCAAACCATAATATCCTTCCCAAAATTTCCATTTTTCATTGGAAAAGGTATAGATTTGTCTATGGAAACCCATTTCTTCTCATAATTCATGGTTTAGGGATTGAAAATGTCAGTTTACTATCAAGAAATTAAAAAAAAATAATCCCAGATTTGCATCTCTCCTCATTTTCTCATCCAGTTTCCATTACTCTGTGCTCATACATCTTAAAGCGTGATAGGAAGGGATTTTTTGGGGGATAATGCAACCCTAAAACAACATTTGAAATTCAGGCGCTGACAGGTCTGAACGGGTGCACTGAGCCTGCAGAATAATTTTTATGACAGGCAGACAGGTGAAAGGGAGAAATCACAGGAGGATTCAAATGTCTTATAAAAGGCAAGAACCAACCTGAGAGCTCACAGGATGCTGAAACAGATGGCTTCCTGAGAGGTAATCTGTTTTCTCAATTTGGTGTTGTGGAAGGCACATAAACATCTCCTAAGGAGAAGACGACTCCTTGTCTTTTGATAAAAGGCACCTGCCCTCCATGCAGCCAGTACCTGAACAGGGAAGAAAAGAGATAAAACTGAAAAAAAAAAAAAAAAAATCAGGTTGCGTTTTTCAAGTCTCTGTTGGAAAAAGGATGTAGAGAGGGTGAATACTCCTAATTATTATCTGAGAAGCATTCACAGACACTAGCTTTGGGGAAGCCTGTGGCAGGTTAAGAGAGCACATCAGGAAGTGCACACAAATGAGGAGGTACCTGCTCAAAGAAAAACAATGCATAAAACATCCTGCTTATGCAAATGTATGATGATGACATTACCAGGCACTGATTAGGAAATAAATCTGATTTGCTCAGGGCCCTTTTTATCAACAATATACTTGGTTTTTAAGGTATCTGGTAGCTGTAACCTTGGTTCATTCCTCCGTATTTGGCTGTCCCCTGAGATTAGGTCCAGGATTTTGGAGATTAGCAGGGGAGGGAAGGTTCCTGCTCTGAGGGTGTCCTGCAAGGGAGACTCCAGACATGGCTGATGAACGGGTCAGGGTGGCCTTTGTGCTCACCACAGGTGAAACTGGCACTTTATCCACCCTGTAAGCTGCGTTGTTCTTGCTCCCAAGGATGCTCCAGGTATACGTCAATTCCTCCCCAGCCTTGCCCCATGAAGAAGGAACGAGTCATGCAGTAGAAGGAAAAATCCTGAAATAACTTATAGAGTAGGTTGGTTAGAAGTTTGCTTCTTGCTGTGTTTACAAAGGGTTATAACTTTTGGGTTTTCACTGCAGGGGCAGAGACATCAGGAAATGGCAGGAACAGCCCGCTGGTATCAGCTGATGTGGTCCCAAATACCAAATAGCAGCGTGGTCCTCCTTTGATAGCGTTCATTCCTAGGAAGGTTTTTCTGATAAACAGTGGCCATTAGCACATTCCGCAAGTGCCGTTTCTAAGCCCGTCTCATCTTGGCATCCATGACCTGCAGAGACTGGTTCCTAGCTCTACAAGTTGGCAACAGATCACATTAACAGATGGCCTTGAGCACACGCCTGCCAGGACTCATTATGTGCCTCTTTTTATTTTTTTATTTTTTTTTTTATTTTAAGGGCTGTGTGTGGACACCATCCAAGCATGTGGCAACATCTCTCACGTCTGGGATCACGGCGATACACCTTTGTTGTACAAGAAAGGAGCTGTCTCCCTCTGTCTCCCTTTTGCAATGCGCTCTGAAGTCCTCACTCACGCTCAAAAGGAGCGAAGCGTCTGTCGGGGTTGAGTAAACAGCTGTGCTCTCCTTTGGGACAGCTCGGAGGGGGCTGCCGGCGGCACACACAGCGCGGGGCTGCTGGGATCCACGCAGTCCTCAATAGACTCCCAGCCTCGGTAGATTTTCCCAGCCAAAGCAAACCTCAAACGCTCCCTCAGCCGAGATTCCCATGGCAGCCACAGCACAGGGAAAATGGGGCACGGAGTAGGAATTTTCTGGCAGCAGGTCGCAGACAAAGCAAAAAGCGAACAGAGCCTGGCGTATTTTACTGCGCAGGGCGCACTGCTGGGGCTGCAGAGCTGGGCAGGGAACCTCTTACAGGTTGCAGGTAAAGGACAGAGGCACCATAGGCACCTCCCGACCTAACAGACACTGGTTTTGAAACTTTTAGCTTAATTTGCACGACTTCGGGTCTGTGTTATTTACCTGATGAAGAAAGACTTGCCCCTTTGTCTTCCTGAAGATCACCGCGACTCTGCCGCCTCCCCGGTTGTGTCAACCTCAATTTTTTTTTTTTTTTTTTTTTCTGGGATAAAATATGTCATGCACTGATCTGTCAGTCACTTCTTCAGGGATACTGAATCTATTAAAAAGAAAAACCTGGTTTTAAATGACATGTCACACTAAACTGTCTCATTACATCCAAAGTGAGATGAAATGCATTTTCTCTACATATTATTTTTTCCCCTATGTCTCAGTATTACTCTTCATTCGTGGGAAGGGTGTTTAGCCTGGAAGATTATAGACTGGTCATAACCAAAGAAAAGGAGAGAAAGATTTACTCCAATCATGTCAAAGGGACCTCAGTGAATATTAACTGATAAAGTATACACAGATCTCAGCACACCCTCATTGCCCGCCTGTGAATTTTTCCAGCTTGATAAATGGGAGCAGTTTATAGAGCAGGCAGAAATTGATACGGAATAGGTTTCTATCTGGAACGCTCTGTATAAATTACTGGATGCTTATCTGTGAGTAATTCCCTTGCATATGCTAACTGTCCAGATGCTTCCAGCCTATGGCAAAGACATTAGATAACCTTCGATTCACAATTGCCGGGGGCAATCTTCATGCTAAATAAATAGTTCATCTCTTTTGGACTCAAATGAGATATCTGTTTGCAAGCACCGCAAGTACTGGTCTAGAAAGGGATACTTAAGCTATAATTTTTTTTTAAGCTGCCCTTCCTTTTTTTTTGTGCCTGCAATTTGTGGCTGCACTTTGTGTAATTTAGCAGCCCGCTACTTCTGCCTCAGGTATTTTATCCATCAAGTTTCTAATGTGCCTATCTAGGTGCCCGTCAGGCAGATGGACAGTTAAAGACATGACTTTTTTAGTTTACTCTTGCAATACACGCTCTGTTGAGGGCACAGACCACCACAAGCACGTTCCCATATTTACCCGTTAGGCAACTTTGCCCAGGGTTCTTTCTTGCTACAGACCTATGTGCTGAGCTGAAAAGGAGATATTTTTCTCCTGAGCTCCACAGGCCTGAGATCAGAATTCATCTGAGCAAATAGTGAGGCCAGGATGCAGGCAGGATGAAAATCAAGCACTCAATACGTAAAGAAAGGAGCATTTCCCAGCGCTCAGACAGGTGAGTGACAAATATCATCCTCTGTTGACGTAACTCCCCCCACCCCAGCTTAATACAGACATTACATAGCTTCTGTTTGGCATAAGCCGGGCTTATAGCTCTATTTTCTCAAAATAAACTCACTGTCTCTGCCTGGAATTCAAAGCAGATTTTTTTTTTCCCCCCCAAAGGAATTGCTTTAGCACTCGCAACCCATCTCGGCGGCCAGTGCCAACCAAGCGTAAACGAAGCAGGAGGAAGTTCATCACACGGAGAGAAAACTTCAGGCTGCCGAAAGGCTCCGGGCAACTTACAGCAGCAGATCAAAACCAGATGGTCGGGAGCCGCTACTTCTCCAGCCGTCAAGCGCTAAGCCTGGGATGCCCATCCCATTGGGACCCAGCTCCTGAGCCAGGGAAATATTCAGCCTCGCGGTGAAGGTGAACTGAAACTGGAAATGATTATTAAAATTTGGGCTTCAGACACCATTCACCCAACAATATTCTTTGTTCTTACTTTTACTGCCTAACAAATCCTGCTAAGTGCAATTTCCCTTGGAAGTTATCAGCGAAGCTGGCTCTGTTTGTTTGCTGGATTTGTATTTCTCAGCTCTGGAAGAGGTGCTGAACCCACGTCTCATTCTTGGCATCGCCAGGGTCCCTGGCAGAAAGCTGTGCACAGATCTCTCCACAGGGAAATACTTCATTAATCAAATGCTGACAGACCTCCTCGTTATTTTTTTCCCCCGTGGTGGTCAAACATGTCATTTTTGCTCCTAAAGGATGTTGCCTGCAATTCTGCACGGCACAGGTGCGTCGCACAAGGCTCCGCGGTGGCAGAGGGGCTGGCTCTCAGCCTGTACCTTCTGGGAAAGGAGCAGCGCTTCCCACCAGGCCTCCGGGATCTCGCAAAGATGCAGACACAGAGCTTGTCTTTTGACAAGCTTCTTCCACTTTCTGAGGTTTATCAGGTAGCGACAGTCCTTTTCTCCTGGTCAGAGCCTCTGTGAATGCCGTAGGCTATGGTGTCATCTCCAGGCTTGGCTGCCCTCTCTCTCAAATCCAAGATTAACCCACCCTTTCCCTGATTTGCTGTGTGAAAGCAGCACCCAGCAGCTGTCCAGAGCCACAAGGCAAAGCTAAATACCTGGAGTCCGTGCCTCCAGGGATGTCTCTCTAGTCCATACCCCATCCAGGGGTATCCCACCTCCAGTGCAAGGGTATGCCACGGTCTCATACGGAAGGAAAATGACACTCTTTCTCTGGTTCTCAATGGCCTTCCTGATGATGTCCGATATTTTGCAAGCTATTTTCGGCTGCTACTGCGCATTGAACTAATGATATTGGAGAACTGTCAAGAGTGAACCCAGCTGTGCCCAGTGCAAGCTCAGCGCACGTAGAGATGGCTCAGATTATTTCCCCTTGATTCTCCGTGGCCAGTTACACCGAAGCTCAGATTTACCTGTTCACGCGGATTTCTGAGATCTTTCTGAGGTCTCCCCCCGTTGTGATGGCATGTGACTGCCCCCAAGACCTGAGCCCTTCCCCCTCCCTCCAGCTCTGTGGGTACCAAAGGCAGAGCCGCGGGGATGCCCGGGGTGGTTGGGGATCAGAGGAGCCGCGCTGCACACTGAGCTCAGCTCTCTTCGGGCCTCTTGCCCGCCGATTCCTGCTCATAGGAATGAAGGCAGACTTTACACCACTATTATTTCTTCGTAAAAAGCTGACATCATTGTCTATAAAGGTCAATGGGAGGAAGAAACCGCTTCGCATTAGTCTCTTCAGCTGAAATCTGGGAGTTACCGCCCATCTGCCAGGGTAACGCTGGGGACAAGCCCAAGATCCAAACTCAGCAGCAAACTGCCACTGCGCTACACCTGGCCAGAACAAATGGCATCTCTTGCCACTGCTTCCTGCCTGCGATTTGGGTCAGAGAAAACTTTTTCTGCACGCTTTCAACAACGATTGGCACAAATTTCTTTAGAGCCAGCGTCCAACGAATGTCCTATGCAGAAGGAAACTGGGCGCACGCTTCCTTCTCAGTAGAGCCGCGCACATTTCCATCTCAAAGGAGAGAAAATCTAGATGCTATTTCTGCCTCCTCACAGCTTGTTGCAACAAGGACTCCCCCTACTACCTTCCCCAGAGGGGAGAAGAGTTGCCTTCATTTCTAAATTTAGCTTTAATGAGTGCGAAATGAATAAGGTAGCAGGGGAACCTAATCTGGTTAGCAGAGCAGCAGCAGAAAGCAAAAGATGTTTGCGTACAGCGTTTGGGTTTGGTATCCTGTGCTGAATCCACAGGAGCACTGAAAGGACTCAAGCCTCCTGAACCTTCGGTGGTTTTGCGGATACGCTGTTCGGTAGGAATTCGGCAGGCAGTCCTTACTTCCAGCAATGACAGCAGAGCTGTATTTGGCCTTGAGCAAACACACATGCCTGCTGACTTTGCTGCTTGGATGCTGTTGATGAAGGCAGAAATTGCACAGGCTGGAATATATAAAGTTCTGTGCGAAATCATCCACTTGCCACAGCCTGCAGACGTACTTCACTCCTAACACGTACCCTCTGGCTGTTCCTGCCATCATCCGTCCTCTCTGGTCTGACAGTGCCTGGGTCGCCTTTCTCCTCCAGTCCCGGAGCACGAGAGCTCTGTTCACGCATTCGAGCTTGAAGCAACATTATTTGTCACATGTATTCAAATCCAGGATCCCAAACCAGCACTGTTAACGCACCTCAGCCTTGCTCCAGACCTGATTTTCCGTGTCTCTACTGATGCCCCTTTGGTCCTTTCCACCCTTCACAGCCCAAAAGAAGAGCGCTGCTGAACTCAGCCAAGCTGCATGGCAGTACAGATCTGCAAAATATCTAAATGCATTGATAGGACGCCTTATCTGACTTTTGCAGCTGGGATTTACATGAAATGTTTTGTCCGAGGACCCCAAGTACTCAACAAACCTCACAAACCCAAATTCCTCGGCCCGTTGCTGGGAAGTAGCTCCACAGGCCAAAAAAAAAAATAATTGGCACCATCGTAACCAAAGTAACTTCACTGCCCAAAAGCACAAAGAAGAACATGTACAAACAGCTAAATTATTCAGATGCCACTGCAGGGCATTTTAAGCCAGGACTCCAGAATTAGCACCTGGAACTTGTCAGAAATGGCAGAGGATGGCTCATGATCGTAAACAATCAAGGCATTTCCTTTGGTCCCACACGAAAGCTGAAACTATCTTCAGAAACAATAAATTCCCCTCATTCTGTGCTGACACCACCGCTTTCTGCAGAGTCCCGGGCCTTCCTTGGAGGTCCCCAGACCAACCACACATGGAGGATGCGCAGACTGAATTTCGAAAGCCTCTCTGCACCCACAACTTGTAGCAAAGTCATCTGAGGAGGCTGCGATGCTCCGAATCCTTTCCTAATTAGCTCAGCAGTCTCGTCACCTCCTGAGAGGGCTTGGTATATCCTCTGGCTTTTAAAGGAATTCTGTGTTAAAAACAGAAATCTGATAAATTGGAGCCTCCCTGAATGCAGAAAGAAATGTGAGGTCTTTTTTGTTCTCCCTCCTCACAGTTTTGAGTGCTGATAGCTAGAGAAATAACATTTGTTTGTAAAGAACCCATGACCCTTTTCATCCAAAGGGATCTCAGTAGCAAATTAATCTATTTTTTTTTTTTTAAGACATAGAGGGCATTAACACGCTCAGTCAGTTTTCTCACTTGGATTCCAACTTTTTCAAGGCTGTGACCACAAATTTATAGAAGTAGTAGTGGATAATATTATCTTTAATTTCTCACTAATTTATATGGGCTCATTCTCAAGGGATGAAGCAGATGTAAATTATTTTTATACAAATTTCTATTTCAGGGGATGAATGAAAACAGTAAGCACCATCAATTATTCAATCAAGCGGAGAGGCAGATCAGCTGTGCATGAGCAAATTGCTCATATGAGCACGAGGGTTGGTTATCCCCCTATATAAGATATTTCAGCAGTATATAAATGAATAAAAAAGGGTGGATTCATGTTTTAGTGTTCTCCCAGTTGCCTGATATCACGTAGATATTGCATGTTTATTTATCATCATTGGGATGGGGCTTCATTTGTGCGAGTGGGCATAAAGATGACGCTGGATCTGTGGCTCATGGCACTGCCAGGGTGACCCGGCAGGACAAGGAAATGGTACCTGGGAAATACGGCATTATTATTTTGCCCATTTTACAGGTGAAGAGTGAAGGCCTAAGGAAACAAGGGCAAGTGGAAGTGTATAAAGGATGGAAAAATGAATCCTGGGTTTTTTCAGTGCATGGTGCTTGAGCCACAAGGCGTATGTCTTCTCAAGAAGCTCTACACCTTGGAAACTGAGTGAGATGGGAAACTGCAGCTCTGCCCTCGCCACCTCCAACAAAACGAATGGGATTTAGAGATGCTCAGAGACAACAGGCAGCCCAGAGGTCACCAGGGACCAAACCCTCACATCCTCAAGCCCCATGGGCGAGACCCACACGAGCCAGAAAGAGCAAACAATGGTGAAGTGTTTGCGAAGATTTATATAAATGACGCTTGAGTGTTTTCCTTGCAGAGATTTCTGACCTTTGCCATGAATGTTGATACAAATGATATTTTTGTTTGCAAGACACATTGCGCAAAGGGAAACACTCAGAAAAACGCATTTGAGTGAAGCTTCATGACAAAGGGGCTTGCACAGCCATGCGGAAATCTCTTTGCTGCGTATAAAAGTTTCGGTCCCTCAGGAAGAACATAGAAGTAATACGATCTAGGTAATACATTTCGCAAAACAGAAAACAGCAACAAAAGGCTGGCAAACAGCCAGGCGCAATTGATATGAACTCGAGGACCGAGATACATCAAGAGACCGTGTTTGAATAAGGAACATTGTCATAAAACCCAAGCCCGTTCGTTCATGAATAATACAGGACCAAGAGACAGGTCTGAATTTGTCATGTAAATTATTTACTGTAACTATGAAATGGCCACCTATCTGGGCTTGCGGCAGTGTTTGAACTGAGGCCCTTTAAATAAAAAAAGGAAAAGATAAAGTTGCTTAAGCTAAAGAGCAATTTGTTTGTTACTGCCAAGTAGTGGGCTCCTGCCCTCGTGGGCAGAGGCGTGAGCAGGGACGTGAACTCGGCTGGGCTGAGCCCTCCACCTTACTCACCCTGAGGAGCATCTTTGCCTTGTTCTGCTGGCGAGGCGCATCCTCAGCGATCATTTCTTCCATGGGGCCCAAGCTTGGGACCAGACCACCAAAGGGACCCCAAGGTATCCCAGACAGCTGAACCTACCAGCAGGATGGCCAAAACGCCAGAAGGCAGCGGCACGGCCCACCTTCAAAGGGCATGGCCTTCTCCAGAAGCGGGGTTTAGGCTTAGTGAGATTATAGCATTTAATACAGAAAAGTTATGAGCTCAGGGCAGAGATGTCGTGATTTGCAGAGGCACTTCCTAGATGGGGTGGGCAGCAGCTCCATGGGACCCATTCGCCAAAGCCCCTCTGACCTAACACCAAGGAGACAACAGCTGTCAGAAACACAATGCCTTCACACCCAGCCAAAAGCAATGGTTACAAATGGAATAAAACCTACACTGGAAAAAGCCTAAAACCCATTTTTAAGGATTTTGGATACGTCCTTACACACCTACCCCAGACCGTTCCCACCATCTCAACTCGGGCGTCTCCTGCATAGTGACTTGCGGCTCTGATTGACCTGAGCTGGAAAAGAACAGAGCTGCTCAGGATTTTGGTGTGTTGTTTCTTGGTTTTGTTGGGGTTTTTTGTTTGTTTGTTTGTTTTGGTTTTGTTTTTTTAAAAAAGCCGTTGCTCTACAGATTGCTTCCAAAAAAAACCTCAGCAGATCTATAATAAACAAAAGCTACTTTTGAAAGCCGCTCGGCATACTTGTTTAAATAACCTCTCTTACTCTCCAATTGTCTTGTTTTTCTCAGGGCTGTCATAAAGAGGAAGATGTGGATGAGTTAGTGGTGTGGCAGGTAGTACAGATGAGAGTGAAGTAATTTACTCTGTTCTTGAAAGCATTTATTTTTGACCCATTTCTTCAGTGTGTGTGTAGCTACAGCGTCTCTCTGTTCCTTCATGTCAGTTTGGACATTGGGAAGAGCATCCTGCAGCAGGGGCAGTGCACAGACATGGTTAATGCTGTACTGCCTGGGACCAGAGGAATATCTGTCATGTTCAATGCAACTTGAGAAAGCGGACACCTTGTAGCAGGGAAGTCAATAGGTTGTTTAGTTATACTGAGCTTCTAGAAGGCAAAAACTCATTTTCACCTCTCTAAAGAAAGGAAAGGTCTTGGATATCAGTGCATTAGATCTTAAGAATGTCCCATCAAAACACAGGCTGCTGTAAAGGTTGTTATGTTTTAAGAGAAATGTCTCACTGAAATCAGCAAGGTCTTTGCTCTCTCCCTCATATGAGAAAAGTGATGAATGAAAGCAGGCAGTAGGTTCTTAGACTGTTTTCCCCAGAAATAACCCAAACCTTTTCCTCCTGGTGCATTCCAGCTTTGTTTGCACTTAACTAGAAAACTGGAGAAGAGGAGATAAAAGGTGACTGATGCCAGGCCGCTCTGTCTCCAAGTTTTAACCATCAAAAGGCTTCTTCAGCAGCAGTAGCGTTACAAAAAGTCCGAGTACACATAATGTGGATCAAGAGCTACCTACAAACTCCAGCCCTTCTAGAAGGTACAAACACTGTTGAAGACTTTGCTGTGGATATTTTTTCCTGCCCTCTCTGAAACACACAGCTTTATTCCTGACCCACGCAACACATCTGTCCTTTTCAGAGATCTCTAACAATTACTCCATTCACACTGGAAGGCGGCATTGCCATAGAATAGTTTTGATTGTAGCAGTATGTTAACTAAACACAGTAATTAACTGATGCACCCTTTTATTGTCTCACATTTCCGCTATTATATGGCCTGCCGTGTGCTCTAACAATACTTTAAAATTCGGACTTGTTTTGTCGCTCCTGGCTTTTAAATACCCTTGCATTCCCCATTTGTGGCTTTGTATAGGGATACACACACAAAAACAAGTAAACAAGCATTTTGCAGACACCTTCACCTTCTTCTGAATGCAGCCCTCAAAAGTTGGGTTTTTAAAGCCCTAAGGAAAGTGACGACAACATTTAAATACAGCTACAATAATCCCAGGTAGCTAATTCCAGTGATGGCAACAACAGAGCGGGGAAAGGGGGGAGGTAAAAAGGAACCAGCTTAAATAATATTTGCTGAAAAGACGATCCTAAACGTTATTAACCTGATTCTCCTCTGCCATCAAAATTATACCGAGGTATCTCTGGTTCAGTGAGAATCAGGCTCTGAAAGGTAACAAAATCCTTTCTGTTAACAAGCCCATAAACTAATGGCACTTGAAAAAAACTCAGCACACCAGGCTTTATGACCCGCAGTGAAAACAGATTAGACATGATGCAAGGGCAAAGAGAGTCCTCTCAAACCTCATCTTCAGCTCCACAGCGCGTTCCTGCCATGCGCAGGCTTTGCTTTGCAGCACAGTACCCTCTTCTGCCTCTCCACGTGCATTTGTGGTTCAGCAGCCACTTTATAATATTGAAAAAAAAATAAAATAAGAATCAAACACCTTTTTGTTCAAATGTCATTTCAACAAAGGCTGGGCTGTGTTCTGACTTCTGGCTTCATCCAGAAATCTAGATGTCTTTCAAGTTGCTCGCCTCCTTTCCAGAGGCACTTGGAAGTTGTGTGGGTGTTAGTACTGGATGAGCACTGATTGCAGCAGGGAATCAGGACATGTTCTGAATGGAGAAGATATGCTTTGTATACACCCAAGGCTTGCAGGAAAGAGGTCTCCAGGATTTCAGGTAAATGCATGCCTAATTAATCTAAGGGGAAGGAGAGTGTTCAGTGCCCTCTAAAGGCTGCCACAACAACATCGTCATATCCATCGTTCATATCATCAGTTCAACAGTCCCTGTCTTCTTGCATGTGAAGAGGGGGCTGTAGGGATAACAAGTTTAATCCTAGAGACCATCGCTAAGAGAGAAAAGCAGGATGAGGCTCCACTCCAGCCTGAGCATTCCTTAGCCTTCTGAATTTCTGGTTGCTGAATTTGCCAAATTTCTGCACTTGCCTGCTGGAAGCAGCCCGTGGACCCTTGTCATTTTGCACAAGCCACCTTGCAGCCCTTAGGGGCACATTCACTCCTCGCTGCCATCTTGAGTCCATCTGAGAATAAGATAAAAGTGTCCCTTTTTCTCTCCCACCTCTCAGTAGAGATTTTCCTAACTTGGTGTATAATGAGACCATTTTTATTCTTTCTGGCCATCTCCTAGAGGCAAAAATGGGACCTCTGCTGAGCATCATCATCCTAGGCTCAAGGCTTTTAATGAAAACCTGAAATTCCTTCTGTTTAAGGCCAGGGAGGTGCCTAATGGACTAAACAGCCTGCAAGGTGGAGGAATGGCTCTGCCGAAACGCACTGTGGCGGCCAGCAATGTCCACGTGCTGAGCTAATGTTCACGACAGCCAGCAAGCCCTGTGGAGCTCAGAGAGGGAGCAGACTCCCCTGATTTGCACTTTGTCCTCCTCAAGCTCAGATTCAGCTTTTCCCTACCTACAAGGCCAGTGAAAACACCAGATTTCTGCAGGTGCCCTTCTCCTTCTTGGATTTCCACCTCTAAAATAGGGTTCCTCCTACTGGGACCTCTGTATTCTGCAAAATATTGGCTATAGCTATGTAGTGTTTGGCAGCCGGTGCTGTGTTCCTCCTGCCCGTGCACAAAGGCAGTGGGATACAAGCAAGCTCTGCCCCCTGATTTGGTGCTCCCAGTCTGAGCGTGAACCCAGTTCCAGCATCACACTGTCAGGGCAGCACCTTCCCAGCCACCGTTGGAAACACCAAGCTGGGGGGAGATGCAAGTTTGCAAAAAAGCAGAGAGAAAGCCAATTTTAAAATGAGTGTTGGCCTCAGACTAACAGGGAAAACGCACCATTGGCTTTGATTTTTAAACACATTAGTTCTCTCGAAGACTGAGTCAATGGAAAAAGGAAACGGAGCGATGGGTAACCCTTTACTTGCTTAGGGACAGGATTTATCCTCACGCTGGCTGGCAAACATATGGCTTGCTGTTGGGTGACCGCAGGCTACTGCGTTTCCCCTCGCAGTGGCTGTGCCTGCTCCCACGTCCCAGGTAACAACCAGGCTGGTCATGTACTAGAAGTAGGTACCAGCGTGGTCTGGACTGGTGAAAAATCATAGAATCACGGAATGGTTTGGGTTGGAAGGGACCTTTAAAGGCCATTTAGTCCACTTCACCTGCAATGAGCAGGGACATCTTCCACTAAACCAAGCTCGGAGCCCCATCCAACCTGACCTTGAACATTTTCAGGGATGGGGCATCTACCACCTCTCTGGGCAACCTGGGACAGTGTTTCACCACCCTCAGTGTAAAAAAATGTCTTCCTTCTATCTAGTCTGAATCTATCCTCTGTTTAGTTTAAAACCATTACCCTTTGTCCTATTGTAACAGGCCCTACTAAAAAGTCTCCCCATCTTTCTTATAAGCCCACTTTAAGTATTGAAAGGTCACAATAAGGTCTCCCCAGAGAGAAGCACCTGTGAGAAATCCCAGAAGGTCTACATGCACTTGTATTTCAAAATAGAACGAAATATGGAATTTCAAAGTTTCCATAGAAGCATAATATTAAAGCGGAAAAAGATTGCTTGAAGGCAATCAAAACATTTCATTTTGATAGAATTCAAGCTACAGTTTCCCAAAGAAAACTCAAAATGATCCGATTCCAACAAGACACTATGAGCTCATAAGATACCATTTGAGCAAAATGCCACGGGAATGGAGATATTCCCACAAGAAGTCAAAATTTTGAGGAAATGTTTTGTTCCCCCCCCCCACCATGGGGAATAATCTGACCTGCTGCATTTAGCAGTTTGTCTTTGCACTTCGCCTGCACAACTCAAAGGCGTTTGTGGGGAAGGACAAGTGCCACATCATGAAGGAGCTGAAATCCACCACGTTATAGAGGAGATACCCGCTGGGGACTGAGGTTCCTCCTTGTGCTGCTGAAGGTTGACTCATGAAAGCAAGGCAGGTCTTGGCGTACAACACCTCTGCCCAGCAGGCTGGTAAGATTGGTCGTTTTTCCCCTCTGTCTCTCATTTATTGGTCTCCACCTGGTTATCTTTTGTGCAGATCACAGGCACTTGTGTTGTCAAAGCGTGCAGAGCACTTGTCTCAGTTACGGCTCACTCCGTGTCAGGGACCGGAGGAATTATTGCAGCAGGGCTCACAGGTAACAGCATCGCTTGGGAACATGCTGAGCACTTCCCTTCTGCCCTGCACAAAAGCAGCCCTTTGCCGGGTGCCTGGACGTGCTGAGCTCCACGTGCTCCGCTCCCCGCACGACATACACAGTCCTTTGCCACCCAGAAAGCAGGGAGCCCGCTTGGGAGCAGGGAACGGGGAGGAATTAAACTCATGGAAGCGGCGATGGCCAATAGTACCGCGATGATGAAACGGTGGGTAACATGGCAGCATTTTAAAGGCCTCTAGGTATCTGCAAAACACAGAGGCGCCCCAGCCCTTTGTCTCAGCATCCAAGGCACAGGAACGTGATTCAGCACGTGGCTGTCGGGAACACGCCTGCTGTTTAAAAGCAAGATGTGAAAGAGAAACCTCCAGGCTCCGAGCCTGCTGAAAGCACCCGTTGGATCTCATTACCTCGTACCAGGCACGTGAGCCGGGATCCGTCCCTGCAGAGCTGAGAGAGAGACAGCAGGAGGTTCGAATGAAAAAGCCAGGGATTAGCAGGCAGCTGCCTCTTGTGGAAGAGCCCCTTTCCCCTGGTAACGAGACCTCTGTGGATTTGCAGTGAGAAGACTGGATGGTCCAGGGCTGCTTAGGGTCAGCCAGGGCACAAGCTGCAAACAGCTCTCCGAAGACAGGCGGTTCCTGCTCTTGCGAGGCACAAACCCATGCCCCTGCCTGGCCCACATTTGTCACAGGAGGGAGGGGAAGCCAGAGACAAGGGGTTCATACTTAATTTTGCCTTGCCATGAACAAAATGGGATCTGTCCGTCTTCCCTGACTGGCTGAGCAGGGCTCTTCAAACAAGGTTTCTGGTACAAAAGTTCACAACTCCAGTGACATGTTTTATTCTTTCAATATTCTCCACTCCTGACCTCCAGATTGCTCTTTGCACAATCCTTACTCCAGTAAACGCACATCCTAGGGCATGCTCTGGTAGCAAACACAGGAAGACCAGAATACAAAACCAAAAAACAAAATCTTTTAAGCCTAAACCACTACTTCATGTCATTCAGACAGCTCAAAGGCACCATAAAGATCACCTGAGGCTTCAGGAGCTGAGCAAACTCGGTGGAGAGCTAAGACCCGCTAAGCACGATCCTGGATACACAAGAACCTTCTCAGCTTGGAGGTCCCCAGACTTTGTCACCAATCACTGCCTTTGACCAAGCCCAGGCTCAGGAGAACACAGGCCTTGGGAAGGCTGCCAGGATGACACCACCCCTGGGGCTGGCACCACAACATCAAGACTTACCCAAAGGCTGGAGACAGCAAGGAGGAGATGCATCAGAGAGGGCTGAAGGAGGCAGATAAACTTCTGCTGTTGATGTGACCCATCTGTGAGTCCTTTCTAATTAAAGCAAGGCTCACAGCACAGCCACACACGCAGCCCGGCTGCTAATTAGGGAGGGCTGAGCACTGACACATTAACCTCCTGGTCTCGAAACATTAACTTTACCAGGTGTAATACCTTCTAGCTGACATAAAGGTTAATAATCTGCATCCAAAACAGAATCCAGCTCAGTAAATACTCAATTAATCGGGTTCTGCCAGAGGCAGCAGCAAAAATATGAGGTCTAGGAGTGCTGAAGGGAGGCCCCGAGAAGCTGGGTGTGATGTGTGCTGGTGTGGGCACCCACTGCGGGGGACAGCAGGGGACCTGTAAGGAACGGCCAGCGGAGCATGCAGGAGCGATGCCTTCAGAGGGCACCTGCGTAGGCTCCAACACCAGCAGTAGCTAGGCTGAGGGAAAGCAGTAAAATGAAATAAATAAAAGATTCTTTGCTGCCAACATTTAGCAAAACAATTTTTTTTTCCAGCCTTCCCCCCTCACTCCCTCCTCCTGAACCATTCTCCAAAGCCTTCTGCTGTTTGAAAGTGAATTCAAAGCAACAGTGGTTGGATTCAAGTTGTATGTGGTAAAATGGGAGGGTTTTTTTCCTAACTTTTAATCTTTGTTTTGCCCTCTGCCTTCCAGAAGAGGGAACCGGAACAGGGGAGGATAAAAAAACGAAACAAACAAGAATAACTGCATATTCAACTCAGTTAGAATGTAATTGCCTCATTTAGCATCATTTCGCAGAAGCTCAGGAGAAAATGATGCTTTCCATACAACAGATTTGAAACATTTAAAAATAATGGGTCAAACAAGTGCTTACTTTTATTCTGACCAATGCGCCAGCTAGAACAAGTGGAAAAGGATGTCATCACATTCTCAGGAACGTGCCACACTGCTGGCCCGACCCCGTGGCACCGGGCGCTTTGATGGAGATGAAGGGAGAAGGCTCTGGGAGCAAGAACAGCTGCAGGGGCTCAGGGTGCTTTGCAGGGCTCAGCCACTTCACTGAGCTGTTGCTATTTTAGCTAAAAGCTCTTTTTTTTTTTCCTCCGCAGCTGAACTGAGACAAAGAGCATCAGACACGTTCGTCATCAACGAGACATCCAGCATTTTTCCTAACTGCTCAACTCATGTTCCCTCTGAGCTCCTCCTCATCTCAGTGTCTCCCAGGTGTTCAAGTTCCCCCATTCTGCAACCATCTAGGATGGCCTCATTCTCCCTCTCCTTTTCTACAACCGTTAATTAAACTTCATCTTTCCCTTTCCAAAAACCTGCCTTACCTTCTCTGTCACCACCACTTCTTCACCAGGACCTCTCCTCTGAAGGCACTGCACATGCAGGGGAACACGTTGCCATTCCTAGCAAACTTTCAACCTCAACATCAAATCTCCAACCCAAAGTCTCAACTCTGCTTTTACTGAAACTGAAAACTTTCTGGGAGAGACAGAGCGCCGGCCCAGCCAGCCAAGCTGGCAGAACCAAAGAGATCATCCAGTGAGACAGGAGAAGAATGAAAATAGTGGTTTTAATATCATTTACAGCAAACTTACAGTATGTATTTCACATCACATATTTCTAAACTGCTCATCTGGAAAATATACGCTGCAAAAATACAGAACACAGTACTCAAAATATATCGAGCATGTGGTTTCTCTTTCTTTCTTTTTTTTTTTTTTTAAATCAATTGTACAGTGAAACATTTACTTTTCCAAACCAGGTTTTGGTTTATTTTGGAAGTGCTGCTACACATCTGCAAAACTACCAGCAGTCAAACCAGCACATTTCAAAGACCTTTCCGAGGACCACTTTCCCTTGGATGCTGTAGGAAAAGACCATCCTACAGCCCGAGGCAGGGGAGAGGCACCTGGGCTCATCCAGGTCTACAGACCACCTGTGGAGATGCCCTGCTCAGGAAGAACCCTCTTCACGTACAACCACCCACAAATGCTGCTCTAGGTGACTATGAAGAACAGCAATGGTACGAAGGACAAACATCACTGGTCTGGTCTGATACGGAGGCAGGTAGATACTCCTCCAGTATTGTGGACCCTGCAGAGAGTTCCGTAGGGGAGTTTTTGAGCCGTAGGTGTGACAAACTGCATGGGGTGGTCTTGTTCCTCCAACAACACAATCAACATGGAAGCACCCTCCACACACCGACAGAAGACTACATCCACACACCAGCTGCAAACACTTGCCAGAGAATTCCTGAGCTTCTGAAGACTGGAGAGAACTCACCAAGATCCTAGTTAAGAGTTGCATCAGGATTTGGAGGGCACGTAGCAGACCTGCCTCACTGAAATGCTTTAATTCTGTTATTACTCCATGGAGAAACATGAGAATGGAAGAGGGAGTGGGTTAAGGAACAAAATAAGTTCTTAATATTCTTATTAGCCAAAAAAATAGCCCCTCAATATTTGCCAAAGCCACAGAGGGGCCAGCTGGTTGAGTTAAGGACAGCAGAACTTCTTTCCCAATCTGCTTTGAATTTTAAGCTCTCAAGTTTGCTCAGCTGTAGCTGCTGCTAAGGGATCTCACGGGTGGAGAAGAACCAGGTTACAGAGGCAAGGCACGCGCTCCTGATCAACCTCTGCATCAGGAAAACACGCAAAGAGAAATCAGCCAAACTAAAACTTCGCTTTTCCTCCATCACGAATGAAGCACGGCCGAGGACTGGCTGGGCAGCGCTGTCACTTCTGCGCACAAACCACGTCAAGTCAGGAGCTGCTCTTCTCCTGCGTGTTTAAGCTGCCCCCCGCTCCCTCCACTCTGGCAGGTTTTCATATGGCGCTTGTGTCTCAACTATACAGGGCAAAAGGAATTTTAATGTTTTCTTATTGCAAACATTTCCCATCTAATGCCATTTTTGCATTTCCAGCTCACACGACCCCAAATGTGCCCACGCCTGGAATGTGATATAAGTACATACAGCAGGGGAAAAAAAAAAACATTTCTGCAGACTGCATTTGACTTGTATCAAAATCCTAACAAACACCACATTTATTGTACTTTATTTACACGGTAGTCACGTATAATATAATACAATACAGCGTTCCATTTGCAGTGGTAGGCACTATGGGTTTTAAAAGGTCACAGCTCTTCCCCTGCTCCCATCCCCACCCCTGCTCCCTACGGACGTGGCACCCAAGCCAACCAAGAGCTCCCTTCCGCGCGGTCCCAGCTCTGATGTGGCTGCTTCCCAAAAGGAGATGATGGGAGCTGCTTTCGTGTGCTAACACGGAGACTCCCAAACTTTGGTGGTCACAGACCGTTGGCAACCCCTTACCGTGTGTCAGGGACGGTTACGCACAGCCTCACCAGCATGCTTTGCACTGGGAACACCGGGAAGGCAATGTGGGGCTGTAGCCAAGCTACAGACCTCTGAGCGCAGCTTGCAGGCCACCCGCGATTGCAGAGCACGGTTTTTGGTCCCACTGTGCGTAAGACTTTAGGAAAAATGACTGCGAGTCTTCAAGAGGGACCATCATCCTCCGACCAGGCAGAAGAACAGGGGACATTTCTTCCTTTCAAGTTCAGTTAAGAGTTGTGAGGCACCGAAAACACCGCACTGAGATGTAGTTTACATTGAGGGGTGAATGCACTGGCATTTGTGCGACGCCATACTGCAAAAGAAAAGGGTTTTGAAGGGCTAAAATACACAATGGCAGGGAAAGATGCCTTTTGCTGTCCTACTGCCTGGCAATTCAGTTGGGAAGAACTAATATATGTTAGGCCGCATGCGACTCTCCGATTCCCGAGAGATTTTTGCTTCTGATCTAAGAGCTGTGCAAACAATGCAAATAAAATTTGCACCACCTGCTTCACCTTAATACCAATTTGTTTTCGTCTGGGTTCATACCCTTCTTGTGTTTGCTCTCAGCAATTACTCAAATGAATGCATTAACTGGCAGGAACACAGGAAGAGGCAGAGAATTTCAAGCATCTGTGAGAGAATATTCCTGGACAGTGGATTGCGAGTTGGAAGCCAGCACTTTGGCTGTCCTGGAGCAGTGTATGTCCGGTGGCGCTCTGCCCACTGGCATTGAACAAGGATCCTCTTGCTCAATTCCTAATCACGTACTTTTGAACTAAATATTTGCACTGGTGAGAAAATTCTGGCCTAGGGAACTCAGGGAGCAGAAACATCCCCTGTGATTTCTATGTCCAGTCCGAACAAACCAACACATATGAATTGTAAGCAAGCTTTTCCAAACCCCTCCAGACCACAGATGATATGCAGAAACGACCTTGCAAATACACTGGAACCATTTTCTTGGTTTTCTCAGCAATTCACAAGGAAGAACTAAAAGGGAAAATGCATTTACGAAGTTGCTATAAATTATTTGCCGAGTTGGACTTGACAAGTTTCTTATTGCTTTCTGCCATCTGCAGACACCAACTTTGTGTAGAACAAGCCCAGCACTACGAAGTCTCAGGCTGTTGCTAATCCTTTACCTTTCAAGGGTGCGACACTCTGCTCTGCCGCACTTCAGATGAAGAAAGCCGGGGAAGCATCGCAAACTCATAGTATCCCAAAGACCCCGTCCCTGGAGTCACTCCATTCATCAAACAAATAGAGCCTGAAGCGAGGTTTTGACAGGTGAAACAGCACATACACTATGTACACCCTACAGTTCCACTCCTGCAGCCATCTAAATGGACTCCTCTGTCCACGTAGCGTCTTCTGAATTCCCCGTGTTGTCTTCTGAATTCCCCGTGTCCTCTCAGGACTGAGGGATGCTCACAGCCGAGCAGCTGTGGCAGGGCTGAATCTGAAAAAAAAGTGGTCCATGTTCATATTCTACCAAAGAAACCACTAGTATTGCTTCCGAGTAGACAGGGCCTCCTGCTCCACTTGATTCAGGGAACAGACAATGGCCAAAGGTTTTACTTGGCATCACTAGTTAATAAAGAAGTACCTAATGTCTAAGAACTGCTGAAAGGCCATTTTTCAGCGAAGCAATTGTATTAAGACTCAGATTGGCTAAAAATATCAATGGAATGATAGAAAACATCTTTTGCAGCCTAGAAGTAATAGATTTAGTGTATAAAAGCAGAACAAACCATAGTATTTTGAGCATATGTAATACTAAGTGAGACCTGCTGGCATCCCAGGCACGTTTAAATGCCACTCAATAACTCCAAACACTTTGTACTGCCCTGGCAGAGCCCAGCTGTGCTTTGCCGTCGGGGGGAAGGAAGAACTGTGTCTGGAGAAAGGAAGATGATGGTCAGTTTGGAAGAAATGCCCACAAACCGTGGGTCTCAGGAAGGTAGGGCAGGTAGGTCTATCCAGAAGAATGGAAGGGTGGATAATCCTTTCAGGGACTCCATGGGCTCAGCCACAACGCCCTGGTTGTTTCTTTCCAACCTTGGATCAGTCCCAACCATCAGAGAACCGAAGCTGAGCCTGGCTCATGCCAAAGGCTCCCATCCCACGATTGCCCATCCTAATAAACTGCTGCCTACGTTCACACCAACTTGTATCTTGGCTGCCTTGTGGGACAGGAGAGTGTCATGTTGGAAGGAAAGGAGAATATCCAGAGACTCCTGGAGTTGCTGCCAACAGAAAAGATGAGTGGCCGCAGTAGCATGGGATGTTGGGAGAGGTGAACTCAGATTTAGGTGAGAAAAGCAAAAACTCCTAACGCAAATGGGAACAGGTTATTATTGCTATATTCAGGAGTGCTCTGCCCTACGCACAGAAAGCCTGTGAACTTTGCAGGCATTAATCGGATCTAGAGAGAGAACAGCAGCAAACCTGCTTCTGTCTGCAAAAATAGTTCATGTGAAATTAGGGGGATAGATGAGCATAACTGTATCTAAAGGCAGAGTGGGAATAAGTTTAGAAACCCTTATGAATAAAGGAACAAAGCTGTTATCACATCAGACCAGTGAAGCATTTGCATAAGTCTTCAGTACTGACAATGCCCCGTGTCACCTGCCAAGAATAAAACAAACATCACACCAAGATTGTCCAAGTCTCAAGAAAATACTGAGCCCAACACGCCCAGCTGTGACAAACTCTCACATGGCAGCAACAGCCGCGGCTGACTCGGGGGCTAAAGCTTCACACTGTGGAAGCCTTCAGAAGGTTGTCTTGGGTTTGCTGTGGAGTGAAACTGCTGGTTACGAGATGGAGTCACCTTTCTGTCTCCCAGGACCTCATTTACTGAGAAAAAATACGTGTCTGACCGAGACACAAAGGTAAACCTGAAGTACATTCCCTCCAACAGCAATCGGATGAACATAAAACTCTGATGGGGATAGGAGGGACTCCAAATCTCATTCATTACCTTAATTTTTTAATGTGTTTTTTTTTTT